>PITA01009247.1:0-79003 GCA_004023965.1 Spilogale gracilis | reverse complement strand
TGAGGGGTAAACTGGAGGACAGTGGGAGAAGGAAAGTAAATGGGAACTAGGGCAATCTAGGGAGGGAAACGAAACAACAGAGACTTTGGACACAGAAACAAACTGAGGGACTTGGAGGGAGGGGGGTGGAGGGATGGGAGAGCCTGGTGGTGGGTACTGGGGACACCTAAAGCGTGGAGCACTGGGTGTGGGGAATGGGAATGAATCTTGCAACACTGGAAAAAAAATTTTTTTAGTAACAATAAAAAAAAAAAAAGGAAGAGACACGAAGTTCTCTCTCTCTGCCATATGATGACACAGCAAAAAGCAGCCCTGTACAAGCCAAAAAGAGAGCTCCTACACAAATACAAGCATGCTAGCACCCTGATACTGGACTTATAGCCTCTAGAACTGTGATAAATTGATTTCTTTTGTTTAAACCATATTCAAAACTTAACTCAAAATGGATCAAATACAGAAAAATTAGAACTAAAACTATGAAACTCTTAGAAGAAATATAGGACAAAAATGTCACAACACTGTATTTGGCAAAGATTTCTTGGAAATGATGTTAAAGGCACAGGCAATAAAAATAAACAAACTGGACTTCATGAAAATTAAAAATGTATTCATCAAAGAACACTATCAGTAGAGTAAAAATGCAACCCACAGAATAGGAGAAAATATTTGAAAATTTCATATCTGGTAAGGAATTAATATCAGAATACAGAGTGTCCGTGGCTCAGTCATTAGGCATCTGCCTTTGGTTCAGGTCATGATCCCAGGGTCCTGGGACTGAGCCCCATGTCAGGCTCCCTGCTCAGTGGGAAGCCTGTTTTCCCTCTCCAACTCCCCCTGCTTGTGTTCCTGCTCTATCGCCCTCTGTCAAATAAACAAGTGGAATCTTTTAAAAAAAGAAAAAGAAGATTAAAAATAATAATAATAAAATCATCTAAATCACCTGCGTAAGTCTCTTTGTACTAGGTGTTACTTCTCTTGATTTTCTACGATACAGTTTTATCTTTCCTTGTGCCTATTTTGTATTTTGATTGAACACTAATAAGTGTACATTAAAAAACTACAGAGAAACAGTTGATGGCCTAGGACAATTTATCTTCCTCTATAAGTATTTCTGTGAGTGAGGAAGGCTACTGACAATTCTGTGTCACGTAAATCAGATCAAAATTTGAAATAACATTGGTTTTCAATCCCTGGCTAGGCTGTCAGATACTTGGATCTATAAGATATGGCAGACAACTCCAGGGGAAAAACATTTCTAAATACCAGACTAATCTCTTTAATGCCTCCTAGTTGGTCTCATTGGTTCTCACGATACTGTCAATATCATAAGGCCTCACACAAATTTTTGCTTCTATTTCAAAAAACATCTTTCCTAATTGTTTTCAGCAGGAGACATGGCTCACATTACTTAGTTTAACATTATTACTTAGAAGCTAAACTCCATATCCACTTACTTTTAAAGAGCATATTTAAATGACAGAGTTAATTTCCACAAAAGGCCTGCAGATTATTTATGTAAGAACCGCCTATAATGCTGGTTTAAAATGCAAATTGCTGGGGTGCCTTGGTGGTTCAGTAGGTTAAGTGTCTGCCTTTCAAATCAGGCCCTTTCCTGAGACCAAGCCCCACGCAACCAGCTCCCTGCTCAGAGGGGAGTCTGCTTCTCCTTCACCATTTGTCCCCGTCCCCCACCTCATGCTCTCTCTTTCAAACAAATAAAATCTTAAAAAATGTATTTAAAATGCAAATTCCTGAATTCTCTCTCTAATCTACCTGTCAGAATTGTGTTTTTAACCAGCAACCCAGTTCACTGAGTACCTGTCTATATATAAAAATAAATAACTCAAATAAATAAATAAATAAATAAATAAATAAATAAATAAATAACTCACTCACTCACTCAAGGGGCATCTGGGTGGCTTAGTCAGTTAAATGTCTGACTCTTGGGGCGCCTGGGTGGCTCAGTTGGCTGGGCGACTGCCTTTGGCTCAGGTCATGATCCCGGAGACCCGGGATCGAGTCCCACATCGGGCTCCCTGCTCGGCGGGAAGCCTGCTTCTCTCTCTCTCTCACTCCCCTTGCTTGTGTTCCCTCTCTCGCTGCGTTTCTCTCTGTCAAATAAATAAAATCTTAAAAAAAAAAAAAAAGTCTGTCTTGATTTCAGTTCAGGTCATGATCTCAGGGTCCAGAGATTGATCCCCATGCTGCGACACTCAGTAGGGTGTCTGCTTCTTTCCCTCTCCTTCTGCCTCTCCCCTGCTCCTCTCTAAAATATATTAGAATAAAACAAATAACTGGAGAGATACTTTTATATAATGATACTTGGCCACTCAGTCATAAAGTCACTACTTTACAGAAAAATTAATGGGAGTATTTGTCTTCTAAACTCCTAGTATATTTGCATCTTTAAAATGTAATTAGCAGGGGACACCTGCATGGCTCAGTCAGTTAAAATGCTGCCTTTGGCTCAGGTCATGATTTCATGGGTCCTGGAATCCATGAATATATTGAGGTAATAGGAAAGACAAGGGGTGCCTGGGTGGCTCAGTTGGTTAAGTGCCTGCCTTCAGCTAAGGTCATGATCCTGGGGTCCTGGGATCAAGCCCCACATCAGGCTCCCTTCTCACCAGGGAGTCTCCTTCCTCATCTCCTGCTCCCCTGGCTTGTGCCTGTTTTTCTCTATTAAATAAATAAAATTAAAAAAAAACATGAGACAAATATGAAACAAACTTCTAGTTTCAAAGCGAACTTTTTTCAAATGGATAACTAAATATATTGACAATTTTGCCCATAAAAACATATATTAACTTCCTGATCTTTTATTTAAATATAATTGTTTTCTTTTTTTAGTTTATTTATTTATTTATTATTTTTTTTAAGTTTTTATTTATTTATTCGACAGAGAGAAACACAGTTAGAGAGGGAACACAAGCAGGGAGAGTGAGAGAGGGAAGGGCAGCCTTGCTGTCCAGAAGGAAGCCCAATGCGGGGCTCAATCCCAGGACTCTGGGATTATGACCTGAGCCAAAGGTAGATGCCCAAGGACTAAGCCACCCAGGTGCCCCAGTTTATTATATTTTTAAGCAATCTCCATACCAAACATGGAGCTCAAACTCACAACCCTGAGATCGAGAGTTCATGTTCTTCTGACTGCGCCAGCCAGGCACCCCATGTAAACTGTTATTTTAAAACACTATTAGGAGATCAGTATTTATACACATAGAATATGAAATGGAAAGTACCAAATCCAGAAAATCTTGTCTTATTAATAAGACCAAAATGTGTTATAATAGGAAATTTTCTCATAAGGGAAAGTATTTTTTCTTTTTTGTACTAATTTGGAATTTTTTTTTTTTAGTGAATTGTTAGATCACAGAACTTAAAAATCAAGATATATGGTATGAGTAAACATTATAGAACACATTTAAAACTTAGCCTAATGAATCTTGGCTAAAATTTCCTAATGGTGAATTAAAAATTTCATGTTTAGAAAGAAATGAGAAATAATTTTATTCTCCTACACATATAACCCCTAGTGCCATGTTAGATAGCTTATATTTATCCTTGAAATTTTAATTACGGATCCTTTTCATTTTACAAAATTCTAGTTTTTTCTTCGCAAAGCCATACATATTAATTTCTATTAACCTTGACTGAGATATTTCTTTAATCCTTTAATGCCTAAACATATTGTCTTATTAATTTCTCTTTATTAAGATCTTCAAAATACAACACAATTTTCTTGAGTAGTCCTACTACAAGGAAAAGAAATACATCATTGTATTCCTTTCAATTATATACTAGCTTTTGTATGATTATTGCTTTGCCATGTAGGAACATTCTATCAATTTATTTCCCTATTATTTGTTTCTACATATTATTTAGTCAACTTCATAAATATTCTGCACAGTCTTTGATCTTTTAACCTAATCTAACCATATAACCAATAACATGCTAATAACCCAGCATGTTATTCACCCTCTTAGATTCTTCACCTCTGATAAAAAAGTGACCTTCAATTTAGCTGTCCAATCCTCATGGGATTTTGAGTCATTGACTTAGTCTGTTTCTTAAAACTAGTGGGTTTTTTTCTTCTTCTTTTTCCTGTCCTGTAATTGACTTAGTAAAACTTTCTGTGAAACATTTTATAAAACCCAAATCCAAACTGTATGTTACTAGGGAAAAACAAAGCCAAAAAGGCTAATCAACAAGGTTAATAGAGAACCTACCCATTCAGGATTTTGGGGAGCATACTGACAGTCAATTCAAGTTATTCAAGACAAGCATATTTTGTTTGGCATAAACTATGTGAACTGGTTTTTTGATTTTGAATTCTAAATACAATTGTATCACGCTCACTTCTCTACCCCCAAAATATTACTCAAGTCCGTAAACTAACCCTTAATAAGTTTTTTGAAATCTACAGCACTGGTAAGTTTAAAAAATATACATTTGTGTTTCTTAATTTAACACACATTTTAAATTATGTACATAATTTTCTTCTACTTTCTGACACTCCCATTCTTATTCCAGTCCAATCTGTCCTTTATAAAATTAAAGTCTGGGAATCTGTCCATCAGCTCCTCTTACACAAAGATTATATTACTCAACCATATCTGAAGGACTGTTTTCATCAAGATTTCCAGTAATAGGCTCTCCTTGTCTTCATGAAAATAACCTACTACAATGTGGACAGCTACAGTGCGGAGAACATTAATGAGTTCATGATTGGTAATCTCTCCTAGTTTAAGTATAGTGTGAAGACATAGTGCCAGGGTGAAGGTGGGGATTCAGAAAATGAATTCATTAGTACTAAGTGAAAAACAATTGATATTTAATTTGGCAGAATTTCATGACTGAGGGGCAGTTAGTTTTAATGTATTTGGTTATACTTTTTATGGAAATATTAAGAGAAAAATCTCATGGAAATAATGTTAACATTAATAAAAGTAAAATGTTAGGAATAACTTGCCACAATATTAGAAACCCACTGCTATAACCTTAAAATCTCAGATGTTTTTCCTATTTTCTTTCTTAGGCTCAACACAGAGCCTAAGACTTGAACTAAGGGCTTAGAAGATTTTTTCTCCTCTCTGTAAAACTGAGTAGATAAAAGGATATTAGAGAAATGGGACTGTTTGACAATCCTTCCCCTACGATGCCACCTTAAACATAAAAAAAATCTAAACCGTGGCTCACCAAATAATGTCTAAATAAAAAGAATGAAAACAAGTCTGCAAAATCACTTTAGGCATTTTAATTATAATTTTTGTTTGCTACATATTTTTTCCTTTGTTCAGGGACTTGCAGGAGGAAAGGAGGCTATACCCTGAGAAACAATTCCCAGAATGCACCATGATTTGTGCTGCATTTGAAGACTCTGCTCATTAAGGACACCTATGAATTTCTTCTTTGTTTTTTAAGAGGACAGAATCCAGTAATAACTCAAATGCTCAGACCTCTCCCCAGACATCATTTTTCTAACAGTCCAAGAGGAGCTAAGTCAAGGTCAGAGGTCATAGGCTGTGCTCCCATTTGCCAGCTGGCAGTAAGCTCCAAGGACAGAGGGTGCAAGAAGCGTGACGATTCCTGAAGATGCTCATTCACAAAGCATTGAGAATATCCCCACGGATACCTCAGAAATACTCATTTTATGTCCGTTTGGGTTGGAGAAAAGGGGGTCAATTTTCTGGGGTAGCTTTGCAGAGCTTCACATGCTATGATTCCATCTCACTAAAGCTGACTTTATTTTACACTAACACAATAAAGCCTAAGAGAGGATAAAAAGTTTCTATTATAAACATTATCTGCCCTGTGACTCAGAACCGAGCAATACTGACTAAAAGGCAAACATCTGGAAACCTCAGTTTAGACACAGTGGCTACTATGAACATTCGCTCTAGAAAGATAAGAAAACTTCCAGTGGGGAATCAGATATTGAAATGTTGATCTACAGTAATTCGGAGTGAGTTCTTTCCTCGAACTTATTCCTCAGTTTTTGTACACTGGTCTCCTACCACATTCAGAATTTGACTGTTTTTCTTTTCCTAAATGGCTAAACTGAGATGCTGTGTGTAAGAAATGGAAAGTGACAAGATATGACCGTAGCATTGGAAATCAATCCAAACTAAATGTGCTTCTTAACTATAAGTGAACAGTTGAAAACAATCCTCTTTTATAGCCATGGAGATAAATACTCTGTTTTTATTAGGAAAAAATTGCTTTGGACTGAATAAAGTCATTTGATTAACTAGTCAAAGCAGATGGTTTATTGATGTTTCAGAAAGGAGTTTACAAGGTCTAGTGAAAAAAGAGACCTACCTCTGAATTAACAAATTGCCCTGGTATATAGGACATTGACAGTTCACTGCTAATAGATTTATGGGCTACTGCTGGGTGTTTTATCCCTATTTGGTTTATTACGATAAAATATTGGGGTATGGGTAACCTATAGCCTTATTGCAATATACCATATTGACCTCTGAACTCTAGGACCTGACAGCAAAACTATGTATTATATTTTTAATTTGTCTTAATCTAACAGGATCAACATCAGTGTTGTGTGGTTTATTTTGAAGAGGCCATTCAGTGTAACTAACACATGGCATACTGGCTTGGGACTTGGTAGAACTCAATAAATAAGCTCTCAGAGGTTATAAGAGTCACATGTTAAGATCCAGAAGGCACTGGTGAAATGGCATGTGGTTTAGGTACAGAAAGCATCTGTAAGGAATCTCACTGTTCAAATCAGATGGAAATTTTTTTTTTTTTTTTTTTGTCTCTAGGGAAATTTCAGAATCTTTGTATTTGAGAATGATCCTTCGATTTCCATTATTTTTTTTATTTCTAGAAGTTCCTTTTTTTAAATCTGCCTGGATATTTGATACTGTCTGTTCTCATTTTCCATTTCTTTTCTACCCTTAACATGTTTCTAACAGTTATTTTACAGCCTTTATCTGAGAATTCTATGACTGAAAACTCGTGGGTATCAATACTGCTATCTTTTGTCCATTAACTCTTTGGATGGATTCCTTTATTTCCTAATTCTGGGTTGTGAGTTCATTTTTAACTGGAGTCATATTTGTGGGAATCCCTGAATGAAGTTATGTCTCCCAAAAATTGCAGCTTTTGCTTCCTTTAGGTGCTGCATGGATCTTTCCAGGCCAGGTTTGTTGTTGTTGTCATTGTTGTTGTTTCCCAGCCCAGATTGATTTTTATTTCAATTTCTGAGTTTAGGAATTCCTAAACCACATAAACAAGATAAATCTGAACCCAAACAGAAATGTAGGCAGGCCTCTGGCTATGCATATGTAAAGGAAACTAGGTTTTTCATTTTTCTGTTTCTCTGTCTCTGTTTACTCCCTATCCCCTTAATCCAGAGCCCAGGGCTAATGAGACAAGTTTTCTGGAGCTCTTACTATCCCATTGGGAAGACTTGTTTTCTTTTTTTTTTAGTTCTGCTCTTTCACTTGAAATGCAGTTTTGGAAGATTTGGGATCTTACCCACAATTCTGTGCCTTTCCACAGCTCCAAGTCCTACATAGCAGTTAAAACCACAGACGCTTGGGTACTGAGACCAGCAAATTCCTACAAGCAGCTGCAGCTATTAACTCACACCCAATTTCTTTATCATCTTAATTTTAGGCTACTGGGAAGTAATTTTCCCTACTTTTCTGTTACCTGAGTCATAAATTCAAAAAGATTTTTAGAATAGCTTATCCTGAAATATTTGATAGCAATTTTCATGTTCACAAATCCACCAAAATGTTAGGACTAGTAGTGAGAATTGTGTTTTAGAAATGTCCCTTTTCATGTAAATGAATTCAGTAGAAGCAGGAAAGAAACTTAAAGCTCAAAATTTATCCTACCAACTTCATAATGCAGCTCATGAATGACTTGATTTATTGCATTAGCCTGTATATCTCATAATTGCTTATTTCTTCTACTTGGTATATTTTCTGTATTTTGGATGCGGGGTTCAATATTTTGGGACAGCATATGGAATGACACAGTAATAGCTCTTTAAAAAACATCCATGTTTGAAATACAGGGACTGCTTTAAATGGTCAGCTTTATGTAAATTATCAAATCATTAAACTTTCACGATATAGTAACATTTAGCCTGACATGGTATTTTCAAAGGGATTTTACATCGATCATTCCAAATATTGGAAACGACTGTATTTAATAAGCTCACAAAAACATTTCAGAAATCTGCAGGCCCTGGGCACCTGGGTGGCTCAGTGGGTTAAAGCCTCTACTTTCAGCTCAGGTCATGATCTCAGGGTCCTGGAACCAAAGCCCACGTTGGGCACTCTGCTCAACAGGGAGCCTGCTTCCTCCTCTCTCTTTGCCTGCCTCTCTGCTTACTTGTGATCTCTCTCTCTGTCAAATAAATGAATAAAGAAATAAAAATCTTTAAATAGAAAAAAAAAAAAAGAAATCTGCAGGCCTTTAAACATTTCTTCTTTTCCAGAGGAATCACCAACCAATAAATACAACTAAAGCTTCACTCCTCTGTGACTCCTACATTCCCTGCTGCCATCAAACTGGATGCAATAGTCTTTAGCCTAACATATACTGTCACTACAAAGAGATTAACTGAAATATAATGAAAAAGAAGTGATAAAAGTTTGAAAATATAGTTTTGATAGGTATGTATACTTTTTCCAGATAAAGGAAAGATTAAAATGGGGATGAGGAATAAGCCAACAATGAAGGAAAAAAAAACAATGAAATAATACATTTGTTATAGGTTTTCTTCAAAGAAGTCATAGACATCTTTCACAAAATATGTTAATCTTATAGAATGTTTTTAATATAAAATACTTAAATGACTTTTCTCACTCTGTGTTTTTGGGATAGTACTTATTACAAAGATGACAAAGAAATAATTTAATGATTAAATAATTCAAGGGCTCTAGAAAAACTATTTTTGAGGTACAGGCAATAAAGTTATTGTTGCTTTGTCCACACGGGTGAATGGAAACTGTCAATGACATTTCCTTATCTCTTTTTTCAATCTTAAAATTTTGATTTGAGCATTCCATAGAAAGAGAAAAAAAATCCATTTAACAAAAATGTTCTTTCAAATTTTAGTTTTAAAAATATAGGAGCAAGATTATTTAATTGAATGGAAACAGTGGTACATAGATATTTCTATTCTATTTAATTATTTGAAAGGATTTTTATTTAGTAACTCAACTTGTTATTTGGATATGGGGTTCTTACTCAACTTTGACACTTAGATTCATTATATGATGATTTCTGCTTATGGTTCAGAGTCTCTTCTTCAAAATACACACTCACACATATACATACACACATACCCTGCACATTTTAAACTGAACTAACACTCAATTCTGCCATTCTGTAAGTTTATTGTATCTGCTCCGCTCCAAAAATAAATAAATAAAAATTTTTTAAAATTAATAAGAGGTTCATTTAAAGAACATGTCTAAGATACTGTGATACTTTATTCTGAAGCTAGAGGAAGCAATGGAACAGAAGAATTCTGCCTTTTGACAGTTGTACTATACACTATTAATTCTGATACAAGAATAAAAATTCAGTCCTAGATTTAGTAAGTTCTATAAAAGAAAATGAATTAGATGGCATTTTCTACAGAAAATTCAGAGGAAAAAGGCAGAGTTATTCTGAATTAGTGGAAAAGAAAAATATGTGAAATCAGAGAGTATGTCTTTATTTGCACCAAATTTTAGCTTTGCAGTGGCGTCAAACAATATTTGCATCTGAGGATGGCATGGTGATGAAGAGGACATGAAAGCACCTTTTACTGCCTCTGCCACTTTTCTTTAGTGACTAGTGGACCTCTGGATACAAGAATTCCTATGATTTGTTCTGCAGCCCCTTTTCTGCCCACTTTACTATAATAGAATCTGCAGAAATAATTTGAAAGGCTGTGAGATAATTTAGTGTTTTCTCTAAGCCTTCTTTCCTCCACCCCCTTTACACTTTCCACCAGCACTAAGTACCCTCTCCAAGTGAACTAATCCTACTATAAAATATTATTTCTAGTCTTATTCTTATCTATCAACTGTCCTCAGTTTTAATTACATGGCTTCGGGTTAACCGTAGTGGAAATTACTATTCTTGATTTTTTTCTTCCCTTCAGACTTCACTTTCTATCATTTACTTTTTTTAAAAGTATTTTCTCTCATTCTCTCTTTTTAACACTTCCCCATGCCCTGCCTCCCCTTTCTCTCTTTATCTATGAGTCTATGAGATGGGTATTATATAAAAACACAATGCTAGAAACTTTTTATTCAAGAATGCTTACTCTTTGGAAAAATAAGCCCCAATTATTAATATACTTTTAAATACCTGGGTAAATACACTTATGTGTAAATGGAAACTTTTATTCTACACTTGAAAATTATAGACCTGAATGTGAATCTATATAGTAAGAATAAACAATACTTGTTAAATGATATAGTCCACCCAAGGTAAATCATAAGATAAGAGGATACTTGAATATCTAGGAAGCTGGACATATTTCTCGGTGACTCTGGAGCAGAATTTGCTGTGGTTCAAGGATGAAATCTTATCAACAATGTGATAACAAGTCTACAGAGTTAGCTTTAAACAATGGAGAGATGAAAACCTAAGCATTTTTGCTTCAGTGAAACCACCTCTAATGAGATCATGGACATGTTTCACTAAAGTAGTAAAGCCTTTTGAATTATGTGTATCTTTCAGATCTGAACTGATTTTTATGGCTAGGGTTTATCCATCCCTTTCTCCTTTCAAGCAATCTTTAAGAGTTGACATGTGCTTATCGAGGAATCTAAAATGGACCTCCAAGCCAAAGCAACCCCATTTTAAAGCAGAAGTTCTGACAAAAAGGCACAGGCATTAAATGTCAGCTTAAGCAATGCACTGAATAACTTTGTTTAGTTTAACCAATTCCTCCAAGCAGCTCTAGGATGAACCCATAATGCTTTTTCAATTTCATCACTCCCAAATTTGCATAAATTTCCTTTAATATGTTGTCCATGGGCTTGTCTTTTTCATTTTGAGTTTTTAACCTATAAAGATAAATGAAAGCATATTTAAAGGTGGGAAAATACTTGGGCGTTTGTAACCACGAATGAATCAAATCCATGATGTAAAGGAGGGTTGCAGTTAAACTAGACGTAGTGAAATGCTATATTTTTGAAAAGAAAACAATTAAAATGAAAAATATTATGAATGAAATGAAATGAATAGGGGTGAGATGAAATTGGGTGGCACAGATGGTTAAGTGTCCAACTCTTGGTTTCAGCACAGGTCATGATCCCAAAGTCATAGGATAGTGGTATCGAGCCCTGCCTGGGGCTCTATGCTCAGCGTAGAGTGTATTTCAGATTCTCTCACTCTCTCCCTCAGCCTCACCCACTGGTGCACTCTCTCTAAAATAAATCTTAAAAAAAAAGAAATTAATAAATGAGAAATGAACAGAAGAAAGTGTACAGCAAAGATTTAAAAAATGAGAGCATGAAATGATATAATATTGCTAACCATCAAGGAAGAAAGAAAAGGAGACCAAAAAAAAAAAAAAAAAGAAAAGAAAAGAAAATAATGTCCAATAGAGGAATTAAAGAAAATCAGAAGGAATTAAAAAGAGATTCAGATCGAAGTGGGATAGGATGACTATAAAGCACAACAAATGAGAGTCTGTAGGATGTTAAATAGCTCTTTTGCTAAACTTACTGTGAAAAAGGACAAAAAAAAAAAAATAAGACCATTATACAAGACACCAGTAAGTGAATCCAATAGTAGAAAAATCAATGAACTGGGCACCTGGGTGGCTCAGTGGATTAAAGCCTCTGCCTTCGGCTTAGGTCTTGATCTCAGAGTCCTGGGATCAAGGCTGGCATCAGGCTCTCTGCTCCGCGGGGAGCTGCTTCCTCTGTCTGCTTCCTCCTCTCTCTCTGCCTGCGTCTCTGCATGCTTGTGATCTCTCTCTCTGTGTCAAATGAATAAATCTTTAAAAAAAAGAAAGAAAAAGAAAAATCGATGAACCTAAAGGGTTAATACAGAGATTGGAAAGAACAATATTTATTTATTTATGTATTTATTTATTTATTTATTGGGAGAGAGTCAGTGAGTGAGACAGACTGCTTGCCTGACCCCGGTTGGGGGAGGAACAGGGTGAGAGGGACAGAGAGAATCCTACACAGGCTCCAAGCCCAGCACAGATCTCAGGACCCTGAAATCATGACCTGAGTCAAAAGGGGAAAAAAGCAGAGGGACTGGGAGAGGGAGAAGCAGGCTCCCCGCTGAGGGTCCATATCTGGACTCTCTACTCTGTTCCATTGGTCTATGTGTCTGTTTTTGTGCCAGTACCATGCTGTCTTGATCACAGCTTTGTAATAAAGCTTGAAATCAGGCAACTCGATGCCCCCAGCTTTGTTTTTCTTTTCAACATTTATCCTAAGACTTGTTGACTTAGCCTGTGACTGCTGACTGTGCCATAATAAGGCAGTCAAAATCTATCCTTTAAGATGTCCCCAGATTTCTGTTTCATTATTCTGAAGCTAGTTATCATGGTCTGTTCTCATCATTCTTATTGGTTTGCTCCAGCTGTCATCTCACCTGTGATATATGTCTTTATATAGACATGAATTGAAGTAACCTCATACAACTCTGGCACCTTTAAATAAACTCTGTATTGCTGCATATTTTATATTTGTAAACTACAGTCTATATATAGCTTTCGGTTAAATAGCATATGTTTAATTCTAACATGCTTAAACATTCTTTCTACTGCTAAGATATAATAGGAGTTCTGGATTCTTTATAATGGCACAAAAAGGAGAAGCGTTCTTCTTTTGCTACTATAGTACTATATTCTGAAGATGTTCAGCAAAGTTCTAAAACTTGAGTCATCATCATAGTGGTGAAAAGAACATGTACATATATAATTTATAAGGTTTAGGGAAAAAAGAGCTGGTATGACTTATGTCAGGAAGTTTGTTGCTAGACCTGGATTTTTTGGTTTACGATGTTCATTCTTAATGTTTTGGTAGAATATGTTATTTTGTTCCATTCTGGGTATAATCAGTGCAACCATGGTAAGAATAAATATGCTTTATGACATAAGTACAAGGAGCCTAAGACTTAGCATTTTGTTAAAACTACAGCTCGGGCGACGCCTGGGTGGCTCAGTTGGTTGAGCGACTGCCTTCGGCTCAGGTCATGATCCTGGAGACCTGGGATCGAGTCCCACATCAGGCTCCCTGCTCTGCGGGAAGCCTGCTTCTCCCTCTCTCACTCCCCCTGCTGTGTTCCCTCTCTGGCTGTGTTTCTCTCTGTCAAATAAATAAAATCTTAAAAAAAAAAAAAAAAAAAAAAAAAGCTACAGCTCACCCAGCATGGTATTCAGCCTCCAAAATGCCAAAGCTCGTTTTGTGTGAAAGCGTGGTTGTCCACCATACTTCAAATCTTGAACAGTTTAACTTTCTATGGATATGTCATTCATAATATGTATAAATTTCTTCTGATTTACCAGACTCTACTGCTTTTTAGGATAATGAATTACTTGTATTTATCAGAACTATCATTATTACTTAAATTTACATTCACTTACTGTATAGGTTGGCCTTAGATCCTTAAAGGGACCACATGGAATATGATGGGGGATATTTTCTTGTTATTTCTGTGAAAGTTAAGATTCGAATTATTGTCTCCCTTTATGTAGTTATTTCAGGAATTCATTATTTTAAAGATAGGATTACAATTTCAGTTTAACAAATGGGTAATTTATTCTGACTCTGGCTCTTTCACTTCTGTCTTTATCTTTTAAATTACTCAATTGTGCTATCTCTTCAGAGAATATTCCTAAGAATTTTTTTCCTAATCTCAGGTTATTGTCTTTTATAATTCATGCTTTTACTTAAACTAACAAAATATTAAAATAATTATAAAATTATTCTATTTATAGCATTAGATTTCCATATTTTCCTGTTTTGTTTTTGTTAGTCACATGTCCCAATCATGGAATGAGAGCTCTGTATTTTTATTTTTTATCATTGTAATCTACTTCCTATGCTATGTAGGGAAAAAAGCAGTCTGCTAAACGATGACTGCAAAAGGTACAACCATTTGGATCATTTTGGTAAGCTTCATCTTGTGTTTATCCTCTAATCATTTCATCATAATTTAAATTCACTGTTACTGTTACTTTCCTTTGCAGTGGTGTTGACATTTATAAAGGTATTTATAATAGAATTTGTAGTATCTTTTAAATTGGTGTTCCCATATAGATTTCTGAAGCGTGCTTGAGTACTGGAAATATCTCTAAATGCCACCTTAAAATGTTTTGTTTTTTCTTCCCAACCCCTTTTCCCCCATAGCTACTCTGTCTTTCCACAAAATTTGGAAAGAATAATCAAAAGAGTCACATCTTTTTCTTGTGCATAAAACCTAGCGGTAGGATATGTGTTCCATTAACTTAAAACAAATGATGTTTATTTTAGATACTAATAAAAAGGGAAGGTAGTGTGGGTTTTAATTCTATGTATTAAAGTTTTTCTATTATCCTTTATCATAGATCATTATTCTTTATTCCCAACTTATTAATAAAATTCTAACATGTATGAGGAACTTTACATTCACTTTCTTTTGCACTGAATTAATCACAAGTGCGTGTAATCAGGCAATATGTGATTAAAATGAAATAGACTGCAATGTCATCTTATAGAGTCTGTCATATAGAAACCATGCCATAATTTATTTTCTTAGAATTTATTCAGTTTTTATAGTTTTTAAAAATAATAATTAGGCATTTAAAAATGCCTGATGATATCCAAATATTCTTTTTTAAAACTGAAACATAGTTGACATACAGTATTATGTCAGTCTTAGGTGTGCAACATAGTAATGTAACAAATCTATACATTAAGAAATGCTCACTACAGTAAATGTAGTTACCATGTGTCATCATACAGAATTCTTACATTATTGACTGTAGTCCCTATGCTATATTTTTCATCCCCATGACTTACTTTATAATTGAAGGTTGTGTCTCTTAACCCCTTCACCTGTCTTGCCTGTCTGCCCACCCTTTGCTCTCTAGCAGAGCCAGTTTGTTCTGTGTATTTGAGTTTGCTGTTCCTTTATTTTTTAGATTCTACATATAAGTGAAATTAAATGATATCTGCCTTTCTGTATCTAACTTCATTTAGCATAGTATATTGTTGCAAATTAGCATCCATATTGTTGCAAATGTCAAGTTCTCGTTCTTTTCTATGCTGAGTAATACTCCATTGTGTATATATTATACCACATGTTCTTTACCCATTTATCTTTCAGTGGATACTTGGGTTGCTTCCATGTCTTGGCTATTGCAAGTGGTGATGCAGTAAATATAGGGATGCATGTATCTTTTCAAGTTAGTGTTTTTATTTTCTTTGGGTAAATACCCAGTAGAGGAATTGTTGATCATATGGTATTAATATCTTTTAATCTTTTGAGGAATATTTATGCTGTTTCCACAGTGCTTGCCCAATTTACATTCCCATCAACAGTATATGAGGATTTCATTTCTTCTACATCCTTGTGAACAGTTGCTATCCTTGTCTTTTTGATTGTACCCATTCTAAGAGGTGTGAAGTGATATCTTATTGTGGTTCTGATTTGCATTTCTCTGATGACTAGTGACATCTAGCATCTTTTCATGTCTCTCTTTGCCATCTGCATTTCTTCTTTGGAAAAGTGCCTGTTGAGTTCTTCTCTCCATTTTTTACTTGGATTATTTTGTTGTTGAGTTTTAAGAGTTACATATATACATATATATATTTTAAAGATTTTATCTATAATACATACTAAAGATTTTATCTATTTATGTCACAGAGAGATAGCTAGAGAGGGGAAAAAAGTTGAAGAACACCCTGGCTCTTTCCACAGTTTGGCGATTGTGGCCGTTGCTGCAATGAACATTGGGGTACATATGGCCCTTCTTTTCACTACATGTGTATCTTTGGGGTAAATACCCAGTAGTGCAATTGCAGGGTCATATGGTAGCTCTATGTTTAGTTTTTTAAGTAATCTCCACAATGTTTTCCAAAGTGGCTGCACCAACTTGCATTCCCACCAACAGTGTAAGAGGGTTCCCCTTTCTCTACAGCCTTTCCAACACTTGTTGTTTCCTGTCTTGTTAATTTTGGCCATTCTGACTGATGTAAGGTGGTATCTCAGTGTGGTTCTGCTTTGAATTTCCCTGACAGCTAGTGATGACGAACATTTTTTCAAGTATCTGTTAGCCATTTGTATGTCTTCTGTGGAGAAGTGTCTCTTCATGTCTCCTGCCCATTTTTTGATGTGATCACCTTTTTTGTTGTTGTTGAGTTTGAGGAGTTCTCTATAGATCTTGTATATCAGCCCTTTGTCTGTAGTGTCATTTGCAACTATCCTCTCCCACTCCGTGGGTTGCCTCTTTGTTTTGTTGACTGTTTCCTTTGCTTTGCAGAAGCTTTTTATTTTGATGAAGTCCCAAAAGTTCATTTTTGCTTTTGTTTCCTGTGCCTTTGGAGACGTGCCTTGAAAGAAGTTGTTGTGGCCGATGTCAAAGAGGTTACTGCCTATGTTCTCCCCCAGGATTTTGATGGATTCCTGCCTCACGCTGAGGTCGCTCACCCATTTCGAGTTTATCTTTGTGTGTGGTGTAAGAGAATGGTCGAGTTTCATTCTTCTATATGTAGCTGTCCAATTTTCCCAGCACCATTTATTGAAGAGCCTTTTTTCCACTGGATATTTTTTCTTTCTTTGTCGAAGATGATTTGACCATAGAGTTGAGGGTCCATATCTGGACTCTCTACTCTGTTCCATTGGTCTATGTGTCTGTTTTTGTGCCAGTACCATGCTGTCTTGATCACAGCTTTGTAATAAAGCCTGAAATCAGGTAACGTGATGCCTCCAGCTTTGTTTTTCTTTTTCAATGATTTCTTAGCAATTCAGGGTCTTTTTTGGTTCCATATAAATTTTAGGATTGTTTGTTCCAAAGCTTTGAAAAATGTTGGTGAAATTTTGATCAATATGGCATTAAAAGTATAGATTGCTCCAGGCAGTATAGACATTTTAACAATGTTTATTCTTCCGATCCATGAGCATGGAATGCTCTTCCATCTTTGTGTGTCTTCTTCAATTTCTT
The DNA here is from genome assembly GCA_004023965.1 of Spilogale gracilis. NCBI lineage: Eukaryota > Metazoa > Chordata > Mammalia > Carnivora > Mephitidae > Spilogale > Spilogale gracilis. The sequence continues at coordinate 61,851 of PITA01009247.1, read as the reverse complement.
TCAGGAGTATTTTATAGTTCCTCTAGTACAGATCCTTAACTTCTTTGGTTAATTTATTCCTAGATATCTTATGGTTTTTGGTGCTATAGTAAACGGAATCGATTCTCTGATTTCCCTTTCTATATTTTCATTGTTAGTGTACAAGAACGCAACTGATTTCTGTGCATTGATTTTGTATCCTGCCACATTACTGAATTGCTATATGAGTTCTAGTAGTTTGGGGGTAGAGTCTTTTGGGTTTTCCACATAGAGAATCATGTCATCTGCGAAGAGACAGAATTTGATTTCTTCTTTGCCAAGTTGAATATCTTTTATTTCTTTCTGTTGTCTGATTGCTCTTGCTAGGACTTGTAACACTATGTTGAACAACAGTGGTGAGAGTGGGCATCTTTGTCTTGTTCCTGATCTCAGGGAAGACTGTCAGTTTTTCCCCCTTGAGAGTGATATTTGCTTTGGGTTTTTTTGTAGATAGATTTTATAAGGTTGAGAAATGTTCCCTCTATCCCTACACTTTGAAGAGTTTTAATCAGGAACGGATGTTGTATTTTGTCAAATGCTTTTTCTGCATCAGAGTACCATGTGGTTTTTCTCTCCTCTTATTGATTTGTTGTATCACATTGATTGATTTGCGAGTGTTGAACCACCCCTGTATCCCTGGGATAAATCCCACCTGGTCATGGTGGATAATCTTTTTAATGTATTATTGGATCCTGTTAGCAAGGATCTTGTTAAGAATCTTAGCATCCATATTCATCAGAGATAATGGTCTGAAGTCCTCCTTTTTGATGGGGTCTTTGTCTGGTTTGGGGATTAGAGTGATGCTGGCTTGATAGAAAGAGTACGGAAGTTTTCCTTTTGTTTCTATTTTCTGAAAGAGCTTCAGGAGACTAGGTGTTATTTCTTCTTTGAATGTTTGGTAGAATTCCCCAGGGAATCTGTCAGGTCCTGGGCTCTTGTTTCTTGGGAGGTTTTTGATCACTGCTTCAATCTTGTTACTAGATATTGGTTCAGACCGTCAATTTCTTCCCGTTTCAGTCTTGGAAGTTTATAGGTTTTCAGGAATGCCTCCATATCTTCTAGGTTGTTAAACTTATTGGCATATAACTGTTGATAGTAATTTCTGATGATTGTTTCTATTTCCTTGGTGTTAGCTGTGATTTCTCCCCTTTCACTCATATTCTCCTCAGTTTCTTAAAAAGACAACATCAATTTAATATTAAATATCCTTTCCCCAACCATAGGGGGTGTTCCTTCCTTCATCTCTGTGTCCTCCATGACCTTATACTTAAGAGGAAGGGGTTGAGACAAGATCTCAAATATGTCTTCTAATTTACCAATTCTCATAAATATTTTGCTTGCTATACTCTACTGAGCCTAAATATTATGTATGCCCTCAGGATGACATGTTTTCCATGCAGAAGTTAAAAAAGGCATATTCTTAAACCATAACGATAAAAATTCATAGACTTTTTTGTATTAAGAAAGTTTTGTGTGTGTGTGTTTTTTTTTAAGATTTTATTTATTTGACAGAGAGAAACACAGCTAGAGAGGGAACACAAGCAGAGGGACTGAGAGAGGGAGAAGCAGGCTTCCCACAGAGCAGGGAGCCCGATGTGGGGCTTGATCCAGGGTCTCCAGGATCATGACCTGAGCCGAAGGCAGTCACTTAACCAACTGAGCCACCCAGGCGCCCCAAGAAAGTTTTTTTCAAAAGCATCTACTATATAATATTTAATAAGCATATGTAGTCATCCAGAAGAGATTTCTTCATATAGTATTCTGAATAACTCCTTGCCAACAGGTGATAATGTCTTCGGGTTTCCTGATATATGCTATGGTCACTGGAACACTGCACTGCGATTAGATTTCTGATCTGTGTGGGGTTTTTTTTCTTATGGTTGTTATTCAGTTAGGTCTCAACTGCAGCATGCTTCTCAAATGTTGCTCTAGTTTATGCTCTTTGTTCTATAGCTACTGGTAGGAGCATACATATGTATTCATTTGCACACACAGCTTACATCATTGGGATGTAGATGTGACATAAGCTGCATTCAGTTTTAGTAAGTAATCAAGACAGGCTATATTAATCTAAGAAAAAAACAAAATTACAAAGAATTTATAAATTTAATCTGGGAGACAAAGGAGAAGATTAAAAAGAGTTAGTTAGGTAAGATGCTCTGAGGCTCAGTGTAAGTTGTATGTTTGATGAAGGGTCACCTATGTGGGATATGAACTAGAATCAGCAGTTATGAATGATGTAAAGACTGGGGGAAAAGCTCAGTATAATTTGCTGAAGATAAATATACTTGTCAGCAGTGTTCTAAGGCTTAATCATTTTTATAACTACTTCTATTTTGTCGATGGTGGTTAGGTACCAACCTGATACAAAACAAATTCTGTCTTCCAGATGTTGTTTTACTAGAGGTCTGAAGAACAGAATATGTTATTCTTCCTTTATGGTATATAGTATATGTAAGCATAATCTTCAAAAGCACTGTATCATAAATTCATATCTACTTCGCTATTCACGTTCACCCTCAGGTTTTTTTTTGACCATTTGATGACTTTCAGATCACACTCCCTTTGGATACTTGTTGTTTTATCTTTCGTTAATGCAGTAGTAGTTTCTATGTTGGAGGGGCAGAATCTCGTTTTATTGTCTCCACTCCATATTTCTTTCTTTCTTTTTTTTTTTTTTTTAAGATTTATTTATTTGAGAGAGCAAGAGAGCAAGTGAGCAAGCAGCAGAGGGAGGAGAAGCAGACTCCCCACAGTGCAGGGAGCTTGATGTGGGGCTGGATCCCAGGACCATGGGATCATGACCTGAGGTTAAAGCAGATGCATAAATGACTGAGCCACCCAGGTGTCCCTCCACTCCATATTTCTAAGTTCTCTAAGTACTTTTATATTGCTTTGCTGCCCTTACTGCTATTTGCAATTTAATATAATCTGTGAATTTCATTAACATACTATTTACTCCCTTTTCTACATCATTAATGCAGCAGCTATGTAAGACAGAACATAACACTGATTCTTGCAGCACCTAGACATAGTTCCCAACTTGATACATTTCCATTTCTAGTTTATCAATATTCTTTATGGTTCTCCAGCTGGTTTTGAATACATGTGACTCTGCTTATATCCAGAACAATTCGAATTAATTGTGCACAGATATCAGGAGAGAATGCATGACAGCTTCACTAATTTAAGAAATACTACAACTACTTTATTTTTTCACTTAGTAATATATCCACAAAACTTACATGTTCAGATTAGCTTAATATTTATAATTCTAGCAATCTACATATATTTACTTCTCTTTTTTAAATAATTTTTTAAATGTAATTCATGTGATGAATACAGATGATCTTTATTCTTTGAGCACTCTTTTTAACTTTTAATTTTGTAATAATTTTAGATTTACAGAGAAGTTACAAAGATAACAGAGTTCCCTTTTACCCTTACTCCAGCTTGCCCTAATATTAACTTAAAAAAAAATGATACATTTGTCAAAACTAAGAAATTAACAATGATATAATACTATTAACTAAACTACAGGCATCATTCACATTCCACCCATTTTTCTCCTAGTGATCTTTTTCTATTCAAGAATCTAGAATAACACATCATATTTAGCAGTTATGTATTCTTAGTCTTGAATGATCTGGGACAGTTTCTCTGTCTTCCTTTGTTTTTTATTCCATAGATACTTTCTGGCCAGATATTTAATAAAAAGTCCCTCAATCTGGGTTGGTTGGATGTCTTCTTGTGATAAGATATGGGTTATGTTTTCTGGGGAAGACTCCTACAAAGGCAAAGTACACTTCTCACTCTATCATACTGGCTGTTTATGGCATTAGCAGGATTCATCACTGGTGACATTAACTTTGATCAGTTGGTTAAGGTGGTATCTGCCAGATTTCTCCATGACATGTTAGAAATTTTCCCTTTCCATACTCCGTTCTGTGCATTCTCAGTGGGGTTATTCTAACACCCTCAGGGGAGTAAAAATTCATTCCTGGAGGCAAAAAATTTAATTCTTCTTATGCATAAAACATGGATATCTAAATAATACATGAACAGATATATAATATATAGTATTAAAACTTCAACTGGGGTGGGTGAACATTATGAAAAAATGTCTAAAAATGTTCCCATGTCTGTGTGAAGAGGGGATTGGTTTTTTAAAGGAGGTTGCTGGCAGATACTGCTCTGTTCATTGGAAGCAAGTCACTAAACCCATCCCACATAGGAAAGGTGAAGAATAAAGCCCTAGCTGCTAAAAAGGATAGAGTATCTACATATAGTATTAGGAACCTTCCTGTAAGAACATTTTTTTTTTTTTCTGTCAGTAGTGTCGGTCTGTGTTTCTGCACTGGTTTGTGTCTTCTAACAAGCATATGACAAATAGGATTAGACAAGCAAAAGATTTATTTGGGGATTAGCTTATAACCGGTGATGAGAAGGGAGAAAAGGAAGGTAAGAGAGCCTTTAGACTGTGATGGGAAAATGGAAGGAAGGAGGCCTGGGTGGGCAGAGCATCAGACTGCAGCACAGTTCTAAGAAAGTTTTGGCCCAGCTAATGGGAAGTTCTTGAGCCAAAGTATCCCAGTAAAGGACTCCTGCATCTCATTGGAAAGGACCTGTTTTACAATGCAGGCCCACCATACGCAGTCACTGCCTGGAAGATCACTTGAGATTCATGGCCTTGGCATGAACTTGGGATTGGGTCTAAAAGGCAGCAGGTGGGCCCATCAGTGAATTATGTTCCCTGCAGCAGGAAATCTAAGCAATACATTTTCATGCCCATCACATTCCATACTTTTACACAGTTGTAGTAAAAGTCCAGAAATTATTTTTGAAATATTACCTAGTTCTTTTCATATTCTAGGAAGTATCTTATATTCTGCTTTTTTTTTCTCTTAAAGATTTTATTTATTGATTTGACACAGAGAGATCACAAGTAGGCAGAGAGGCAGGCAGAGTGAGAGCCAGGAGGAAACAGGCTCCCCACTGAGCAGACAGCCCGACGCAGGCCTCAATCCCAGGACCCTGAGATCATGACCTGAGCCGAAGGCAGAGGCTTTAACCCACTGAGCCACCCAGGCGCCCATATTCTGCTTTTCTAAAAATAGCTGCATACAATACAGCAAGCAGCAATCTCTTAGAAACTACACCCTTATCAAAATACCAATAGCATTTTTCACAGAACTAAAAAGTAATCATAAATTTGTAGGAATCACCAAAGACCCCAAATAGCCAAAGTAATCTTTTTTTTTTTTAAGATTTTATTTATTTATTTGACAGACAAAAACACAGCTAGAGAGGGAACATAAGCAGGGGGAGTGAGAGAGGGAAAAGCAGGCTTCGCACTGAGCAGGGAGCCCGATGCGGAGCTCGAGGGATCATGACCTGAGCCGAAGGCAGATGCTTTCAAGACTGAGCCACCCAGATACCCCTAAACCAAAGTAATCTTGAAAAAGAAGAACAAAACTGGAGGTATCAAATCCCAGACTTGAGAGATAGTACAAAGCTGTAATAACCAAAATGGCAGGGTACGGACATAAAAATCGACACACAGTTCAACAGAATGGATAGCCCAAAAATAATCCCACAATGATATGGTCAGTTAGCCTTTGGCAAAGGAGACAAGAATATGCAATGGGGAAAAAGATGGTCTCTTCAACAAATAATATTGGGAAAACCAGACAGCTACCTGCAAAACAATGAGATCCAAAAGAGATTCAAAACCTCCATGTGAGACAGGAAATCATTAACTTCTCTGACATCAGCTGGAGCAATTTTTTTTCCTAGGTATGTGTCCTGAGGCAAGGGAAATAAAACAAAAAATAAACTACTAGGACTACATCAAAACTTCTAGCACATCAAATCAACAAACCAAAAAACAACCTAGAGAATAGGAGAAGATATTGTCAAATGACCTATCTGATAAAGGTAATCTAAAATATATAAAGAAACTTATAAGACTCAAAACCAAAAAAAAACAAAAAAAATCCAGTAAAGAAATGGGGAGAAGACATGAACAGACATTTCTCCAAAGATATATAGATGGCCAATATGCATATGAAAAGATGCTCAACATCATTCATCATCAGGTAAATGGAAATCCAAACCACAATGAGAGACCACCTCACAGTGGTTATAATGCTTAAAAGTAACAACTTAGGGAACAACAGATGTTGGTGAGGATGCAGAGAAAGGGGAACCCTCTTACACTGTGGGTGGGAGTGCAAACTGGTGCACCCACTCTGGAAAAGAGTATGGAGGTTCCTCAAAAGTTAAGAAGAGTGCTACCTCAGATTGGTGGTGGGTATTGAGGGCACAAATTGCATGGAGCACTTGGTGTGAGGCATAAACAATGAATCCTGGAACACTGAAAAAAATAAAATAATGTAATAAAAAAGAGAGAGAGAGCGCTACCCTACAACTCAGCAATTGCACTACTAGGTATTTATCCAAAGGATACAAAACTTGTGATTTGAAGGGGCACCTGCACTCCAAAGTTTATAGCAGCAATGTCTACAAGAGCCAAACTATGGAAAGAACCCAGAAGTCCATTGACAGATGAATGTATAAAGAAGACATGGTGTACACACATACACACACACACACACACACACACACACACACACACGGTGGAATATTACTCAGTAATCAAAAAGAATGAACTCTTGTCATTTACAATGACATGGATGGAACGAGGGGGTATTATGCTAACTGAAATAAGTCAGAGAAAAACAAATACCATATAATTTCACTCAAGTAAAATTTAAGAAACAAAATGGATGAACATGGGGAAGGCAAATAAAAATAAAATAAGATGAAAATCTTAAGAGAATCTTAACTATAGGGAGCAAACAGAGGGTTGCTGGAGGGATGATGGGGGGATGGGGTAACTGGGTGATAGGCATTAAATAGGGCATTTGGAGTAATGAGCACTGTGTGTTGTATGCAACTGATGAATCACTAAATTAGACCTCTGAAACTAATAATATAGTATATGTTAATTCAATTGAATTTAAATAAAATAAATGGAGCTATGGAGGAAGGAATCAGGGAAATTGAAGAATTTCCTACATACATTACTATATAAATACGACCCTCTCTTTTATAAATTCTTTGGTACAATGAAAAATGTTCTCATTTATTCCTTCACAAATACATTATAGCATCATGTTCGGTTCTCACCAGGGTGTTGCTAATATATTATTTAATCTAGATAGAAAGTAAATAGAATAGTAACTTTCTAATTGATTTTTTATACCTTGGAAAGCAAGATCTTATATTTATAACTCAGGTAAACTAATGCTAATTATTTGCTTCCATCCCAAAACAAAATTCACCTTAATAAAGCAGCTATAATTATCATGCCATTCACATTTTTTAACTGTTTCAGGAAAACCTCATATTCCTAGATTCTTGCCATTTTTAGCTGTGACACTTCAGTAACCCTCAGCACTAGTAGGAACAACAGAAAGAAACAATTTTTTTAAGAGTGAAAAAAGAATGAAATTGGCATTAGTTTGTCTAATAATGGATGGATGGCACTGGCAAGGAACTAAGCAGTTAGATATCTGAATCTCCTTTATGTGAGGATTAAAAAGAAATGGCAAATATTCTATAACGTAGACTAATAGCTATGGCACGTACCCATTTCTCCCAGTTATACAACAGCAATTTTGTTTAAGCATCCACTCTTAAAAAAGTGACAACCAAAAACTCAAGGATAAATCTCAACTTTTCTTTTTAAGTTTTTACTTAAATTCCAGTTAGTTAACATATAGTGTAGTATTATTTTTAGGTGTACAAAAGAGTCATTCCACACTTCCATAAAACATATTCCTTAATCCCCACCACCTACTTAACCTATCGCCTCTGGTCTCTATAGTTAAGGGTTTTTTTCATTTCTCCCCTTGTTCATTTGTTTCTTAAATTCTACATGAGTGAAATCATATGATATTTGTCTTTCTCTGACTGACTTATTTGGCTAGTTTCATCCATGTCATTCCAAACAGCAAGATTTCATTCTGTATATAGCCGAGTAATACTCCATTGTATATATTAACCACATCTTCTTTATTCATTCATCAGTTGATGGACATTTGGTCTCTTTCCATAATCTGGCTATTGTTGATAACAATGCTATAAACAACAAGGTGTATGTATCCCTTCAAATCAGTATTTTTGTATTCTTTGGATAAATACCTAGTAGTATAATTCCTGGATCATAGGGCAGTTCTTTTCTTAACATTTTGAGGACCCTCTCTACTGTTTCCCACAGTGGCTATACCAGTTTGCATTCCCACCAACAGTGTTTTCTCTTCATCCTCACCAACACTTTTTTACAGGTTTTATTTATTTACTTTAGAGGGAGACAGCAAGCAGGGGTAGGAGCAGAGGAAGAGGGACAGGCAGACTCCATACTGAGGGTGGAGTCCAATTCAGGCTTGATGTCACAGCCCTGAGATCATGACTTGAGCTGAAATTGAGTCAGACACTTAACCAAATGAGCCAGCAGGCAACCCCTCCTAATAGTTTATTTTTGCTTTTGTTTCCCTTGCCTCAGGAGACATATCTAAGTAAGAAGTTGCTGCCTATGTTCTCCTCTAGGATTTTTAATGGTGTCCTGTCTCACATTTAGGTCTTTTATCCACTTTGAATTTACTTTTGTGTGTGGTATAAGAAAGTGGTCCAGTTTTGTTCCTCTGCATGTTGCTATCCAATTTTTCCCAAGATCATTTGTTGAAGAAACTATTTTCCATTGGATATTCTTTTCTTCTTTTTCAAATCTTGATTTTTCTAAGCCCGCCCACCCCTAGGTAATCCATAATCCCTCTCTCCTCACCTGTGATCATTTAGGAAATGAAACTATAACTTAGCCAATGAGTCATGAAGGCAAGGGTATCGGAAGTTTTCCCCCAAAAAAGATTCCCTTGTTCTTAAAAAGAAACACACACAAAGTGGGGCGCCTGGGTGGCTCAGTTGGTTAGGCGACTGCCTTCGGCTCAGGTCATGATCTGGGAGACCCAGGATCGAGTCCCACATTGGGTTCCCTGCTTGGCGGGAAGCCTGCTTCTCCCTCGCTCTCTCACCCTGCTTGTGTTCCCTCTCTCGCTGTGTTTCTCTCTGTCAAATAAATAAAATCTTAAAAAAAAAATTAAAAAAAAAAGAAACACACGCAAAGAGATAATGTTTTCTATTGCTGGATGCTGTGCTGACTGGATTTGAAGACAAAAAATCAGTGGTTATCTTATGACCATGAGGAAAACTAGTCTGAATTCAAGGATTAACATTTTGAGGATAACAGAGTGGCACGAAGAAAAGATCTGAATTCTGATCACGCCACTGAGGAGCTGAAGTGACCAGTGTGGAAGCTGTTCAATCCTGAGATTTCTTCGGGAGTATGTTTCCTAAATTTTTAAGTAATTTTGAAGTTTAAAAAAATTTCATTGCAATTAAAAGTACTCTTAATGGTAGGTATCTGGTATTGTGCTAAGTGCTGTATCTGGACTATTTCATTTAATACAATAAATTTATGAGATAGCTATTGTAATGCCCATAAAACTGAAGAGGAAACTTTGTCCTACAGAATTAAACTACATTACCCACAGTCACATAGCTAATAAATGGCACAGTTCCAATTCAAAACTTTTTTTACTTCAAAGTTGAGCTCTTAGCTACTGACTTAATGTTATTTTATCAATACTAGAAAAAAAACAATTAACAACATATTAATTTGCTAATTAATACTAATGTTAATTTCCTGAAAATTGTTTTCAGATAAGAAAAGTTATGGACATTGGGGAGGGTATATGCTATGGTGAGGGCTGTGAATTGTGTAAGACTGATGATTCAGACCTGTACCCTTGAAGCAAGTAATACATTATATGTTAATTAAAAGTAATTTTTTTAGGGGCATCTGGGTGGTTCAGTTGGTTAAGCGACTGCCTTCAGCTTAGGTCATGATCCCGGAGTCTGAGGATCAAGCCCCACATTGGGCTTCCTGCTCGGCAGGAAGCCTGCTTCTTTCTCCCTCTCTCAGTCCCTCTGCTTGTGTTCCCTCTCTAGCTGTGTTTCTCTCTGTCAAATAAATAAATAAAATCTCAAAAAAAAAAAAGAAAAAAAGAATTTTTTTAGAGGAAGCAGTATCTAAAAATGCATGTAGAAAACCTAAATATGATTAAAGATTAAAAAATAAGTTAAGAAACAGAACAAAGAAAGCCAACGGGTTTTGGTATAGGCGATTAAGCAAAAAAATCCTGGCTTCAGCTCAGGCCTGATCTGAGGGTTGTGAGATAAAACTTCAGGTCGGGCTCTGTGCTCTGCATGTAGTCTGCTTGGGTATCTGTCTCCCTCTCCCTTTGCCCCTCCCCACAACTTTGTCATTCTCTCAAATAAATAAAGTCTAAAAAAAATACACAAAAAAAGCCAAACCCAAAGGGTATTCTCATTCATTTTTACATTAGAGCAGTGATTCTCAAAAACAATAACCACATTAAATCTTATTCATATATACACAGAACATAAAACTTAACCACTGCAGCCATTTTTAAGTTTATGATTCAGTGGCATTAAGTACCTTCACAGTGTTGTGCACCCATCACCACTATCTATATATAGAACTTTTTCATCATCCCAAACACAAATTCTGCATCCATAAATAACCTATTTGCTCCTCCCCCACTTCACCCCCTTATAACCTCTAATTACTGTCTTTATAAATCACACTTTTAAAATTATAAAATATTGACTACATATATATTTTTACATATATGTTATTTCACTTAGTGTATTTTATAAATATATGTTTTATATATATGTTATTTTATAAATATGTTTTATATATATGTTATTTCACTCAGTGTATTTTATAAAATATTGACTACATATATATATTATACACACATATATATATATATATATATATATGTTATTTCACTCAGCGTATTTTAAAGATCTATCTACTTTGTAGCACATGTCAGAACTTTTTTGGCCATGTAATATTCTACTGTGTGGATATACTAGATTCCACTTACTGATATACCAAATTTTATCATTTCCTTTGTTGATGGACACTTGGGTGATTTTCACCTTTTAATAATTATGAATAATGCTTTTCTCAACACTGGCATATAAGACTCTATTTGAGTCTGTGTTTGGGTTTACACCTAGGAATGGGGTTACTATATTTAACTTTTTGAGTAACTGCAAAGTTTTTTTTATAGCAACTCTACCATTTTACAGTTCCATCAGCAACATAAGACAGTCCAAACTTCTCTAAGTACCTGCCAACACCTGCCATTTCTTTTTCTTTTCTGCTTCTTGTTTTTTTGATAACAGCCCTCCTACTGGGTATGAAGAGATGTATGAAGAGATATCTTATTGTGGTTCCAATGCACACTTCTCTAATGAACAGCAGATTTGAGCACTGTTTCTATGCTTATTTGAACATTTTTACATTTCTTTTCAGAGAAATGTCTATTCAAGTCCTTTGTCCACTAAAAAAACTTGTTTGTCCTTTTACTGTTGAGTTGAAGCAAATCTTCATATATTCTGAATATTATACCCTCATGAGATATATGCTTTGCGAGTATTTTCTACCATTCTGTAGAATGTCTTTTCATTCTTTTGATGACATTTTTTGATGCATACAAGTTTTAAGTTTTGATGCAGTTCAATGTATTTTTTTCATTGCCTAACTTATGGTGTCATATATAGGAAACCACTGCCAAATCCAAGGTCATGAAAATTTATCCCTATGTTTTCTTCTAAAAATTATACATTTAGCTATACAGGTTCAGGTTTTTAATTCATTTTTAGTTATTTTTTGTATATTGTGTAAGGTAAGGATCTGATTTTATTTTGCATGTGGATGTCCAGTTTTCCCAGAACCATGTGTTGAAGTTCTTCCCCCACACTGAATGATCTTGCCCCCACTTTGAGAAAAATCATTTGACCATATATGTGAGGATATATTTCTGGCCTGTGAATTTTATTTCATTTGTCTACATGTCTACACTTATGCCAATGCCAAGCTTTTAAATATTGTAGCTTTGTACTAAATTTTAATATCAGGAAGTTTGTATCAACCAATTTCATTTTTCCTTTTTTTTAACATTTTATTTATTTATTTGATAGAGAGAAACACAGCTAGAGAGGGAACACAGCAGGAGAAGTGAGAGAGGGAGAAGCAGGCTTCCCGTCAAGCAGGGAGCCCGATGTGAGATTCGAGCCCAGGACCTAAAGATCATGACCTGAGCTGAAGGCAGACACTTAATGACTGAGCTACCCAGGAGCCCCTTCATTTTTCTTTTCAAGATTGTTTTGACTATTTAGGGTCTCTTGAAATTCTTTTTGAATTTCAGGATGGGTTTTCCAATTTTAAAGAAAAGCTATTTTTCATAGGGATTGAATATAATCTCTAGATTACTTTAGGTAGTATCATCATTTTCACAATATTAAGTTTCCCAATCCATGTATATGGGATGTCCTTCTATTTACTCCGGTCTTCTTTAATTTCTTTCAACAACGTTTTGCATTTTTGGTGTACAAGTCTTTGGCCTCCTTGCTTAAAATAATTGCTAAGTATGTCTATAGTCAACCATGTGGTCACAGATGTTCCTCTTCCATTTTCCCCTATCACGCAGCAGTCTAACAGAGTTTACACAAATGCTAGGATCCAAAATAGGGAAAAGAAAGGACCTCTAAATTTTTCAATAGTAGCCACAACTACGGAAGCTGCAGAAACAAAAGCAAGCATCTTTGTTGGTCCTTCAGAGGGTGACCAGACTGATCAAAATGCAGTCTCCAAATTTTGGAGGCTAAAATCCTTACTGGCTGCCCTGGCATCAGCCAGCCACACCTGAAATGCAGACTATCACCACAATCATGGCAGGACTGAAGAAAGAGGGTTAATAGCTGGTTCATGCATGCCACTCATCTTTACTGAATTTCAGCAGTCTCTCCTTTTGCTAGGCACTCCTCTGATTTAAGTGTCTGATCAGATTGCAGATTTCCAAAATGGTTGACTGTGAGACATTTTTCCCTTTTAATGGGTATTTTGGTGGGAAGACCAAGCCCTAAAACTTTTATTTCATCATTTTTCATAAAATCATAAACTTCATCATAATTTTGCCTAATTCACTGATATGACAGTAAAAATCCACACAAGGTGTACAACTAGCTTAATTTCCACAAGAAAACATTTTCAAAAGAAAGGCAGGCACTGGCCATTGAACCATCTTTAAAGACAAAAAGTGCTGCTGTCTAAACATCCAGAACCATGTGTGCCAGGACTTGAAATTTAATTAAGAGTTTTTACCATTACTAATCATGTCATTTTATTACAACAATTCTTCCCTTACAATCTATAGGCCAAGAACATGTTCAAGATCCACTCCTCCATTAGACAGAAGGCTTGCGTTTTATTTTTTTAAATGTCTTTATTATGAGGGGGGCTGAGGGTAAGATGGCAGTGGAGTAGGAGGACCCTAGGCTCACTTCACCCCACAAATACAAACTAGGTAACTACTGAGTCATCCTAAGTACCTAAGAAATCACCTGAAGAGTGGCAGAATAAATTCCACAAGTAAAGGTAGAGAAGTGGCCACATTGAAGAAGGTAGGAAATGTAAAGACATGGCTTGGGAGAGAAAATGATTATGGCTGCTGCAGAGGGGAGGGAGCCATGTTCTTGCAACCAGCGGAAATTAACTCCTTGGGTTTTAAAGCTCAGCAGGCTTGGCTTGAAAAGAGCCCTAAGTGCAATGGGGCTCCTTGTGGAGATAAGGCAGAGCAAACAGTCTGTGGTCATATAGCATGCAAATAGTGATCTGAAGATCAGTATTTTTATCTGAATACTGATCTTCAGATCAGTCTGTGATCAGTATCTGAAGGGATGTATTCATTCACCTTGGAGTGAATCCCAGAGAGGCACCATTCACAGAGACCCCTCTGGGAACAAAGGAACTAGCAATGCCATTTCCCTCCCCTGTCCCTCAGCATAAGCACAGGGCCACATGTGGGAATCATCAAAGAGCAGACACTTGCTACCTAACTTCCTTACACCAAATCCCACCTCCCCATGCTCTGGTGAGACTCCCCTTTATAGTAAGCTTGTCTCACTCTCAGCATGGCAGGTCCTCACTCCCAGAAGACCAGCCCAAACCACTGCCACACGATGTCTCCCTATCCAAAAGATTTGCAGGGCCTCAGTTCCAGTGATGCTGACAACAGGTCTCTTTTCGCAAGCAGACTGAGCACACCTAGTGAAAACTTGCCATAATCAGGCCACGAACCAAGTACCACCCACAAAAGGCAAAGATAGCCACTGCAGACGGCTGGCCTGAAGGATAAAATGGCCAGGGCATAACAGCAGAGCCCTGAACTACACATTAAAGACAGTCCTTGAAGTGTCAGGCTCTGGGGAATAGGGGACACTACATAGCAGTATAGAACCTAGGCACTATAGGACCCTTTCATCATAAGGTCATTACCCTCAAGAACAGGAGATACAGTTGACTTTCCTAACACACAGAAAAAGGCACACAGACTTAGACAAAATGAGATGACAGAGGAATCTGTCCCAAATAAAAGAAAAGAACAAGGCCATAGTTAGAGAACGAAGTAAAACAGATATAATTACAATGGCTGATAGAGAATTTGAAGCAATAATTGTAAATACATTCACTGGACTTGAGCAAAGTGGAAGGCATCAGTGAGACCCTTAACACAGAGATAATGAATAATATAGCACAAATAAAGGGCTCAATAAACAACATGAAATACATGTTTAACAGAATGAACAGCAGGCTGTAAGAGAGAAGGGAAAAATTAATGACCTAGAAGAGAGAGTAATGAGAAGTAATCAAGCTAAACAAAAGACAGAAAAAACCTACGCAGAACAAGAGAGACATAGGCAACTCAGTGACTCCATCAAATGTAACTTTCATATTTTAAGAGTCCCACAAGAAGAAGAAGAGAGAAAAAAATTTATTTGAAGAAATAATAATTGAAAACATCCCTACTCTAGAGCAGGAAAGTGCTATCCAGATCTAGGAGGCACAAAGAACCCCAAGCAATATCAACAAAAATAGATTAACAGCAAGACATATTTTAATTAAACTGACAAAATATAGTGTGATAAAAAAAAATGTAAAAGCAGCAAGACAGAAAGAAAGAAAGAAAGAAAGAGAAAGAAAGAAAGAAAAGAAAAGAAACGAAACGAAACGAAACGAAAAGAAGAGAAAAGAAAAGAAAAGAAAAGAAAAGAAAAGAAAAGAAAAAAAAAGAGAGATGCCTGGGTGGCTCAGTCTCTTAAGTAACTACCTTCAACTCAGGTCATGATCCCAGGGTCTTGAGCTTGAGTCCCTGGGCTTGAGTCCCTCAGGCTCCTTGCAGAGCAGGAAGTCTGCCTATCCCTCTGCCTGCCACTGTCTCTTTGACAAATAAATATATAAAATCTTAAAAAAATAATAACAACAACATATAAGGGAAACCCCATATGATTATTTGGGATGTTTCAGCAGAAACTTCCCAAGCCAGAAGGAAGTAATGTGATATATTTAAAGTGACGAATGAAAATAACGTACAGCCAAGAATACTGCATCCAGTAAGGCTATCGTTCAGAACAGAAGGAGAGAGGAAGGTTTCCCAGACAAACAAAAACTAAAGTAGTTCATGATCAATCAATCAGCCCTGCAAGCAATATAAAGGTGAATCTTTGAGTAGAAAGGAAAGACAAAAAATGACAATATCAAGGTAGGAACCACCAAAACAGTAAAAATGAACATTTCTGTAAAGAAAATTAGTCATGGAACTGACAAAATTAAAGAATGTAAAATATGACACCATATGTCTAAAACATGAGAAGAGTTGAGAATGGATTCAAATTTGGGGTGCATAGGTGGCACAGTCAGTTAAGCATTCAACTCTTAGTTTCAGCTCAGGTTATGATCTCAGGGTCATGAGATTGAGCCCCACGTTGGGCTGCAGGGAGTCTGCTTAAGACTCTCTCTCTCTCTCCCTCTGCCCCTACTCTCTGTGCTGTCATATGGTCTCTTTCTCTAAGATAAATCTTAAAAAAAATGGGGGGTCTCCTGGGTGGCTCAGTCGATTAAGTTTCTGCCTTTGGTTCAGGTCATGATCTCAGGGTTCTGGGATCGAGTCCTGCATTGGGCTCTCTGCCCAGTAGGAAAGTGCTTCTCCCTCTGCTTCACCCCAGCTCATATTCTTTATCTCTCTCAAATAAATACAAAATCTTAAAAAATAAAGAATGGATCCAAACTTAAATGACTATCAACTTAATATAGACTGCTATACACAGAGGTTATATACAAACCTCATGGTAACCACAAATCAGAAACCACTAATGAATATGTAAAGAATAAAGAGAAGGACATCCAAATGTATACTCAAGAAAACCAGCAAATCATCAAAGATAGAAAGTCAAGAAAAGATCAGAGGAAATCTTCAGCAGCAACAATAAAACAAGTAATAAAATGACAATAAATACATAGCTATCAATAATTCATTTGAATGTAAAATGTAAATGGGCTAAACAATCCAATCAAAAGACACAGGATGACAAAATGGATAAAAAAACAAGACTCACCTTTATGCTGCTTACAAGAGACTTTTATCAGACCTAAAAAAACCTGAAGATTGAAAGTGAGGAAATAGAGAAACATCTATCATGTAAATGGATGTCAAAGAAAGCCAGAGTAGCAATATTTATATGAGACAAAATAGATTTTTAAAACAAATACTGCAACAAGAGACAAATCAAGATGCTATATAAAGGGGACAATCCAAAAAGAAGGTATAAAAATTGTAAATACTTATGTCCCCAACATGGGAGCACCCAAATACATATAACAGTTAATAGCAAACATACAGGACTTGATCAATAATA
Source organism: Spilogale gracilis (assembly GCA_004023965.1). Classification (NCBI taxonomy): domain Eukaryota; kingdom Metazoa; phylum Chordata; class Mammalia; order Carnivora; family Mephitidae; genus Spilogale; species Spilogale gracilis. The sequence goes on along the minus strand of PITA01009247.1, from coordinate 44,919 downwards.
ATACAGCATTAATAGGGAACTTTAATACCCCACTTACATCAATGGACAGAACCTCTAAACAGAAAATCAACAAGGAAACAATAGCTTTGAATGACACGGTAGACCCAACAGATTTTTTTTTTTTAAGATTTTATTTATTTGACAGAGAGAAACACAGCCAGAAAGGGAACACAAGCAAGGGGAGTGAGAGAGGGAGAAGCAGGCTTCCCGTCGACCAGGGAGCCCGATGTGGGACTCGATCCTAGGTCTCCAGGATCATGACCTGAGCTGAAGGCAGTCGCTTAACCAACTGAGCCACCCAGGCGCCACTGGACCCAACGGATTTAACAGTTATAGTCGTAACATTCCATCCTAAAACAACAGAATACACTTTCTTTTCAAGTGCACATGGGACGTTCTCCAGAACAGATCACATATTAGGCCAGAAAAGAAGCTTCAACAAATTCTAGTCAGCTGAAATCATACCATGCACCTTTCCTGACCACAATGCTATGAAACTAGAAGTCAACCACAAGTAGACCACAATACATGGAGGTTAAATAACATGCTACTAAATAATGAATGGGTCAACCAGGAAATAAACAAAAAAATAAAAATTCCATGGGAAAAAAATGAAAATGAAAACACAATGATCCAAAAACTCTGGGGTGTAGAAAAAGTGGTGCTAAGAAAGAAGTTTATCACCATACAGACCTACTTTATGAAAAAAGAAAAACCTCAAGCAACATAACACTTAAAAAAGAAAGCTAAAAAGAACAAGCAAAACTTAAAACCAGCAGAAGGAAGGAAATAATAGAGATTAGAGGAGAAATAAATGATACAGAAACTAAAAAAGCAATAATAGAACAATAAAACCAGGAGCTTGTTCTTTGGAGGAAAAAAAACACTAAAACTGATAAATCTCAGGGTGCCTAGGTGGTTCAGATAGTTAAGCATCTGCCATCTGCTCAGGTCATGATCTCTGGGTCCTGGGATCAGGCCCCAAATCAGGCTCCCCGCCCAGCAGGGAGTCTGCTTCTCCCTCACCCACTCTCCCTTGCTCATGTGCGGGCTCTCTCTCTTTCCCTCTCTGTCTCAAATGATTTGATAAACTTCTACCAAACTTAACTAGAAAAAAAGAGAAATGACTCAAATATATAAAACCACAAATGAGAGAACTGAAATAACAACCAACACCACAGAAATACAAATATAATAGAATACTATGAAAAGCTATGTGCCAACAAATGGACAACCTAGAAGAAATGGATCAATTCCTAGAAACATATAAATTACCAGAACAAATAAGAAATAGTAAAGTTGAACAGACTGATAATCAGCAATGAAATTGAATCCGTAATCAAAAAGCTCCCAACCAACAAAAGTCCAGGACAAGAGAGCATCACAGGTGAATTCTACTAAATAATGTAAAAAGAAAAAGAGGCCAGCATCGCACTAACACCAAAACCAGATAAAGACAAAAGAGGAAGGAACGAAGGAAGGAAGGAACGAACGAACGAACGAACGCAGGCCGATAACTCTAATGAACACAGATGCAAGAATTCTCAACAAAACACTAGCGAACCAAATCCAACAATACATTTTAAAAAAAATCATTCACCGTGATCAAATGTGATTTATTCCCAGATTGCAAGGGTGTTTCAATATTTTCAAATCAATCAACATGATACATCACATCAATAAAAGACAAAACCCATATGATTTTAATAGATGCAGAAAATGCATTTGAGAAGTACAACATGGATTTATGATAAAAACCCTCAATAAAATAGGTTTAGAGGGAATACACCTCAACATAATGAAGGTCATATAGGAAAACCCCACAGCTAACATAATGCTTAATGGGGGAAAAATAACTTTTCCTCTATGGTCAGGAACAAGATAAGGATGTTCACTCTCAAATATTTTTATTCAACATAGTCTTAGCCACAGCACAAAACGAATGAATGAATGAATGAATGAATGAATGAATAAATGGCAACCAAATTGGAAAGGAAGAAGTAAAATTTTCACTATTTGCAGGTGACATAATACTATATACAGAAAACGTGAAACACTCCACCAAAAAAATGGTTAGAACTGATAGGCAAATTCAGTATAATGGCAGGATACAAAAGCAATGTACAGAACTTTGTTGCACTTTTATATATCAATAATGAAGCTGCAGAAAGAGAAATTAAGAAAACAAACCCATTTACATTTACACCAAAAATAATAAAGTACTGAGGAATAAATCTAACTAAAGACGTGAAAGACTTGTACTCTGAAAACTGTAAAACAGTGACAAAAGAAAGTGAGGATGACACAAAGAAATGGAAAAACATTTAGTGCTCATAGACTGGAAGAAGATCTTGAAACTGTCTATACTACAGAAGCAATCTACACACTCGCAATCCCTATCAAAATCCCAATAGTGTTTTTCACAGAACTAGAACAAACAATCCTAAAATTTGCATGGAACCACTAAAGACCCTGAATAGCCAAAGCAGTCTTGGAAAAGAAGAACAAAACTGGACATGCAATTCCAAACTTAAAGTTATATTACAAAGCAGTAGTAATGCAAACAGTATGTACTGGCACAAAAATAGAAACATAGATCAACAGGACAGAATAGAAAACCCAGAAATACACCCACAGTTATAGGTTTTCAACAGAGCAGGAAAGGATATGTAATGAGTAAAAGTCTCTCTAAAAAACGGTGTTGGGCAATGAATCTCAGAACACCGAAAAAAAAAATAATAATAATAAAAATAAAAACAAATAAAAAAATAAAAAACAGTGTTGGGCGCCTAGCTCAGTGGGTTAAAGCCTCTGCTTTCGGCTCGGGTCATGATCTCTGCTCAGTAGGGAGCCTGTTTCCTCTGCTCTCTCTGCCTGCCTCTCTGCCTACTTGTGACCTCTCGCTGTCAAATAAATAAATAAAATCTTAAAAAAAAAATTTAAAAACGGTGTTGGGAAAACTGGACAGCAACACGCAAAAGAATTCAACTGGCCCACTTCCTTACATCATACAGAAAAACAAATTCAAAATGGATTAAAGACCTAAATGTCAGAACTGAAACCATAAAAATCCTAGAATAGAACACAGGTAGTAACTTCTCCAACATCAGTCATGGCAACTATTTTTTCTAGGTATGTCTCCTAAGGCAAGGGAAACAAAGGCAAAAATTAACTATTGGGACTACATCAAAAGAAAAAGCTTCTGCACAGTAAAGAAAACAATCAACAAAACTAAAAGGTAACCTACAGAACAGGAGAAAGTATCTGCAAATTTCAAATCCAACAGAGGGTTAGTATCGAAAATAAAGAACTTCTACAACTCAACACCTGAAATACAAATAACCCCAATTAAAAATGTACAGAAGACCAGAATAGACATTTTTTCCAAAGAAAACTTACAAATGGCCAACAGATACATCAAAAATGCTCACCATCATTTATCACCAAGGGGACGCAAATACAAATTTCAATGAGATACTACCTCACACCAGTCAGGATGGCTAAAATCAACAACAAAAGAAACAATGGGTGTTGGCAAGGATGTGGAGAAAAAGGAACCCTTGTTCACAATAATGCCAAGTGATGTCACAAAATGGAAAACAGTATGGAGGCTCTTCCAAAAGTTAAAAATAGTATTTATCCAAAGAAAATAAGAATAATAACCCAAAGAGATGCATGCACTCCTATGTTTATAGCAGCATTATTTACAATAGCCAAATCACAGAAGCAGTCTAAATGTCCAATGACTGATGATGAATGAATAAAGAAGATGAGGTGCATATATATATATATACACACACACACACACACACACACAGATTATTCAGTCATAAAAAAGAATGAAATATTGCCATTTACTACAACATGGGTGGAGCTAGAGAGTATAATGCTAAGTGAAATAAGTTAATCAGAGAGAGAAAAATACTGTATGATTTCACACATATGGAGAATTTAAGAAAAAAAAACAAATGAGCAAGGGGGGGAAGGAGAGACATCAAGAAACAGCCTCTTAATTACACAGAACAATCTCATGGTTATCAGAGGGCAGGTGGATGGGTGGATGAGTTAAACAGGTGATGGGGATTAAGGAGTATACTGCTTGTAATGAGCACTGGCTGATGTATGGAATTACTGAATGACAATACTGTCACCTGAAACGAATACAACAATGTACACTAAATGGAATTTTGAAACTTTTAGAAAATGTCTTTACTTCTACTTGCTACAAATTACACATAAATTTTATTAGTAGTAAGACTTAACTATTTCAAAAAGTTACAACTCTTATTCCATTTAAAAAACACTCAAAGTAACTAAATTATAGACTTGTGGAACAGATTAGTGGTTTCCAGGGTTTAGCAACTGGGATCCAGGTGGAAGATTCGTGGCTATCAAAAATGTAGCATAACAAATCCTATGGTGAAAAGTTACGTACCTTGACTGTAAAGGCGGTTACATGAATCTAACACAAATACAACTGCATAGAATAAATGCACACAAATTAGCGTATGTAAAACTGGTAAAATCTCCCTAAGTTCATTAGATATCTACTTCTTGGTTGTGATGTTATACTGTAGTTATACAAGATATAGTTACCATTGTGCAAAACTGTGTGAAGGTGTACAAGGGACCACTCTACACTATTACTAGCAAGTACATATGAATCTAAAATTTCAAAATAAAAAGTTAAAAAAAATAAGGTCTGTGACTTAAATGCCAGATATTGGTATGATGTAAAAAAGAACAGGCCGGGGAGTGAGAAACCTCTACTTCTTTTGGCTCTAAGCTACTCAAGCTTTCTGACTCTCATTTTAAAAGGGACCAACTCACAACACTATTGAAAAGACTGTATGAAGAATGTATTTCAAAAAAACTGTGAAAACAGAGATAAATAAGTGATATTACTTTTAAATTATTGACATAATACCATTTGCTATTTACTGCATGTTTTTATGTACTAAGCATTATTGCAAGGTCCTCTGATAATTCCAATTTCCTAATAAACTAATCTTGATAACCCTCCCTCCTTGTATGGATGTCTTTGTCCATATAACTATTACTATTTGACAGAGAACACTTAAAAATTCAGAATGATTAAGTAACTTGAAAAGGTCACTCAATAATAAGAGTCACCATTACTTAATCTTTATTATATATCAGGCACATATTTAATATTGTATCATTTCATTTAACGTTATAAAGTATTATAAATTTCCATTTTATTTTATAGGATCTTAATTAAGGTTGTATATTCATTTATTAAAAGGCAGACCTGAGTTTTGAATCCAGGTCTGTAATATAAACTATTATACTAATTATGTACTTAGGGATAGCTTATAAGATTGGCTTATAAGATAATGCTTACAAAACCATTTTCTTGATAAGTCAGAAAGGCTATTACTTGAAAATTTTTCTTCTTTAAGGCCTATATTAAAAAAACTCTTTTCCAGAAATTCTTTTTTACTTCTTAAAATGGGAACTTTTTTTTTTAAAAGATTTTATTTATTTGACAGAGAGAAACACAGCCAGAGAGGGAACACAAGCAGGAGGAGTGAGAGAGGGAGAAGCAGGCTTCCTGCGGAGCAGGGAGCCCAATGTGGGACTCAATCCCGGGTAACCGGGATCATACCCTGAGCCACCCAGGTGCCCAAAAACGGGAACTTTTAATTAAGCTTATTATTAATTACCTTTACTGCTTTATTATCCAGGAAAGACCTTAAAAAAAAAAACAAAAAAACCCACTACTACATATTTATCTGAAGGATATAAAAATTATGATCTGAAAGGGCATATGCACCCCAAGGTTTATAGCAGCAATGTTCACAGTAGGCAAACTATGAAAAGAGCCCAGATGTCCACTGACAGATGAATGGATAAAGATATGGTATATACACACGATGGATATTACTCAGCCATCAAAAAGAAGGCAATCTTGCCATTTGCAATGATGCGATGGAACTAGGGGTATTATGCTAAGTGAAGTCAGTCAGTCAGAGAAAAACAAATACCATATGATTTCACACATGTGGAATTTAGGAAATAAAACAAACGAACATGGGGAGGGGAAGTAAAAATAAGGTGAAAATCAAAAGAGAATCTTAACTATAGGAAAAAAAAACAGGGTTGCTGGAAGGGAGGTGGGTGTGGGGATGGGGTAACTGGGTGATGGGCTTGATGTAATGAACATCAACGGCACTTGATGTAATGAACACTGGATGTTACATGCAGCTGATGAATCACTAAATTCCACTTACGAGACTAATAATACACTACATATTAACTAGACTGAATTTAAATAAAAATGTTTTTAAAAACCTCATGTTTTGCTACTGATGAATATTTACTATTAACATTATCATGGTCCTTTTATCTCTTTATTTCCTTTGATCCTGCTCTTAAGAATTATTTTCTATTGTTATAAAAAATGGAAATCTCTAACAGATTTCAAGCACCTTCCTGGGTTACCTCTTTCAGATAATAACAATCTCTCATTTTTTCCTCCAGTTTTATTAAGATATCATTGGTATACACCACTGTACAAGTTTGAGGTATATAACATAATTATTTGGCTTACATATAGCGTGAAATGATTACCACAATATTCGGTTACCTTTTATCTATATAGCCACAATAAACAAATAAACAAACAAAAACAGAGAGGAGGGGGAGAGCGAAAGAGAAGCTATTCCTTGTGATGAGAAGTCTTGGGATTTACCCTCTTAACTTTCACATGTACCGTACATCAGCGCAACTATAGTCATCATAATGTACACTGCATCCCTAGTACTATTTTTCTTGTAATTTGAAGTTTATACCTTCCCTACCCTTTGCCTCTTGTAACAACAAATGTGACCTCTTTTCTGAGTTTTGCTTTGTTTTCAGAGTCCACATATAAGTGAGATGATACAGTATTAGTTATTCTCTAATTTACTTCATATAGCCTAATGTCCTCAAGGTCCATCCCTGTTGTCACAAATGGCAGGATTTCCTTGTTTTGTTTTTTATGCCTAATATTTCATTGTGTGTGTATGCATGTGTATCAAAGCTTTCTTATCCATTTGTCTTTTGATGGACACTTAGGTTGTTTCCATGTCCTGGTTATTGTAAATAATGCTGATATGAACATGGGGGTGTAGTTATTTTTTTCTTCACATTGTTAATTATGCCTAATCATCTCTGGCTTAGATTTTCTTGCCATCTATCCATTTTTCAACTCACAGAAATCACACAGTTTTTTTAAAACTCCCTTTATTAAAGGGTACCAAATAGATCTCCATGGTCACCTCACAACCCTTGTCATTCTCATTCACACTGGATTATATACCTATTCTTTACTTAAGACTCTTGGTTTTTTGGCTTTTCCAAGTTTTCTTCCCACCTTCTCTTTCTTATGTTGCTCCTTCATTTCAAGATCTCTAAAAAGAGAAATAATGCCCTAATTTTCTCCAAGACTCTTTTCTTTTTCTTTTATCTCTCTCTCAGAAATCTTTATTATCAGAAAGGTTTTCCAATGCTTTCTTCACCTTCTACCTCTTTCCCAGGTTCTTAACCTGCATTTCTTCTTACTTGTCAAATAGCTTCATGAACTTTATTTTCCTCTAAACCAAATACTGAGTATCTTTTAATGGCTTATCATCCTCCCTGTCACTCAAGACTTAATCTTTAGATTTTTCAATCTTCCTTTTTACAATCGTCAACAGATCAGTGTGTTCTTAAACTGAGGTTTTAAATTAAAACAGATTAACCTAAATCAAAATCATGAGTAAGGGTTATTAAAAATGCAGATTCATGTGCTTCACCCTGGATTAGTTAGGATTTCATACAAGATTCCTGCAATTCACCTTTAAAAAAAAAACACCCCATCTAAGTCTTAGGCACACAGTTTGGGAATGACCGCATTATATCAAGTATCATCTAATTCTGTAGACTGGTCTGCCTTTACAATGTTTCTCATTTGGTTCTCTCCTTTCCTATGGTCTTTACCCTAGTTTAGGGCTGTTTAATCTCTTAGCTCGACATCTGTAATAGGACTTCCTTGCCTCTAGGATATTTTGCACTCTAATTCATCCTACACACTGGAGTCTTATTAATCTTACTAAGTCACAGCTCTGCTCATTTAATGTGACAAGAATTTATTGAGAGCATACTATATACTAGATGCTCTAGGGCAGGAGGTTCCAAATGGGGCTTATAATCACAGTCACTAAGTGAGAGAAGCCTTTTCAAAATAGATTCTCTACCATCATTCCAGGCCTATTAAATTAGAATCTCTAGACATACAGTTGAGAAGTTTCTTTTTAAAAAGTTCCCCAGGTGACTCTAATACTTTTGGGCAACACTAGATGGGAGCATATAAAGACTAAGACATTTTTGTGTGTTTCGGAGTGTACTGGAAAAGATGTGAACATATACAAATAGCTACCATACAACACACTAATATTATATTAGAAGTACCAGGTGCCATAGGAAAGATTAATTCTAACTTCATTAAATACCTTTAGTAATATACCCAGCTGGAAGAAATCTTTTCCTACTCTAATTTCCCACAGTACTTTATAATTCTCTTAAAGTCTCACTTTTTTTTTTTAAAGATTTTATTTATTTATTTGACAGAGAGAAACATAGCTGGAGAGGGAACACAAGCAGGGGGAGTGAGAGAGGGAGAAGCAGGCTTCCTGCCGAGCAGACAGCCCGATGCGGGGCTCGATCCCGGGTCTCCGGGATCATGATCTGAGCCGAAGGCAGTCGCCCAACCAACTGAGCCACCCAAGCGCCCCTTAAAGTCTCACTTTTATCGTGTACTATAATTACCTTTGTTTATGTCTCATGTCTTCTACAGTTGTACAAAGCCTTGACCTTAGGAGGTCAAAAAATCTGATAAGGAATTTTTTGAGTTCTAGTTTATTTACAAGATAGAGCTGTACCAAAACAAACCTAAATTATACAGTTATGAACTTAATAAATTATCTTAAAAATAGGATGTCTCTGTAATTTTGGGATATATGAGGCCAAATTTGTGGATTTTAAGCTCAACACAGCACAACGCTCAGTAAAGTTCCTTCAGTACGGCAGGTACTCAATACAAAGTTATGTGTGAACCAATGAGATCTGGGGAAAATGCTTTTGGCTATGCAAAAACATACTTAATATGTCCAGTACCTATCATAAAAGGTTACAGATTCCAAATTAAAAAATATGTTGGTAATGGGTGCCTAGGTGGCTCAGTGGGTTAAGCCCCTGCCTTTGGCTCAGGTCATGATCTCAGGGTCTTGGGATTTAGGCCCACATCAAGCTCTCTGCTCAGCAGGGAGCCAGTTTCCTCCTCTCTGCCTGCCTCTGCCTATTTGTGATCTCTCTGTAAAATAAATAAATAAAATATTTTTTAAAAAAGTTTCCAATCTCTCTTAAAAAAAAAAGTATATATATATATATATATATATATATACATATATATATATATATATATGTTGGTAGTTTTTACAAACCTATGCCTTGTAAGCCAAAACCAGTTAGTCTCTTTGTTTTGTTTGGATAGCCTACTATTATTAGAGTATGCGTTTTGCTTACAAATTCTAATTTAAATGTCTTACACAGATATTCTCCGATTTACCTTGGGCTCTACTACTTCCTATTATTTTACACTAATCGTATTACATATTCATATCTACATAAATGGTCTAAACAGGAGAGTTCTATTGGTGACGACAAGTGCTCCCAAACTTTTCTGCTTTTTGAGCACTGGCTATTGGTAAGGGCTGGACTATGTGTACCCCCCACCAAACCCCCACATTACTTTGTTGAAGTCCTAACCCCCAGCTTCTTAAAGTGCAGCCATATTTAAAGACAAGATCTTTGAAGAGGTAATTAAGCTTAAAAAAATGTCTTTAGGATAGACCGTAATCCAGTATGAATGGTACACTTTTAAGAAGAAATTAGGACACAGAAGTTTACATGCATGTAGGAAAGACGATGCAAAGACCAAGTCAGAACATGGCCATCCCGATAAATCAAGAATAGAGGCCTCAGAATGAAATCAACCCTGCTAATAACTTAATCTTGGACTTTCTACCCTCTAGAGTTATAAGAAAATAAATTCTGTTGTTTAAGCCACCAAGTCCGTAGTATTTTAAGGCCATGATAGCAAACTACATACAGCTATATATATATATATATAATACAGCTATCAATTATATTTAACATTAACCTTAGGCATTTTTACATCAAAATGTTTACCATGTTCAAACCATTCACACTGGCGAATACCATTCTAAGCAGTTTAGATCTAGTAGATGAGACAAACTATACATAAGATACACTTATCAATGTAAAGAAGAAACATTACAAGGCCTAAAGCAAAAATGCCAATTTAGAGCATTTCTTTAAGTGATCTGGAGGGAGCATTGATTATGGGCTACATATCAAAAAATTTAGAATTTAGCCTAGGTGTTGAAGGATAAGAGTTAACTAAGAGGAGGGGAAAGGACATCTAGGTGAGAAGAAGAGTGTACAAAAACAAATCTATTATTTGAATAAACATATTTTTTCCAAGTTACTGGTACATCTAAGAAGTTCAAATTTCCTTTCTCAATCCTAGTCACTATATATTGTTAAATTGACCAAGTCCTTACAAAATTTAGGCATTTTTTTTTCTTGCCAGATAAATAACAGTTCAGCTGACTTTGTACAGTACAATACTGACATCCAAAGGATGCGCTGGTTTATCTCTAAGGTCTCCTGGGCCTCTGCTGAGATTTAGTTGTATTTTCAAATGGTCTGTGAGGGCAGTTAAGCAACTCATCGAACATTCTCTTTTGAAATTCTGGCCATTTTTTTACCTCTTGCCTTATATCAAACCTCATCCCATTGGATGGCTCCACAATGCAGGTGGCCTGTGTTTTCTTAAGAGCTTCCTCTTTTGCAGAATGTATTACATAGTTCATTAATGTTTCATACCTAGGCATTTTAATGTATTTAATTTTTTATTTAACAAAATTTCTAACCTAGAGGCTGAGGAAGTTATTCAAAATGTTTCATCCAAGCTGCTGGAAAAGTGCTCATTAGCAGGGAGTTCTGAAGATGGAATATTAAGAAAGAGGTTGGCAGGAACTTAAACACATAGATCTAAGCTTTCATAAAAGCTTCCCTGCCTTAATTTTAGAGGACTAAATTCTTCCTGGTAAGCAGGTAAGTTGTGCTGAAATTTTCTTAAAGATTTGGTGACAAGAATTTAACAATGACTTCTGTGGTTTGTTAAAAGGTGTGTTTTAAAGCAGCAAGATCTTTTTAAAAGAACTGTCTTTTAAGAGCCTCATTTCTACCATTTCAGTGTTTACTTTCATAAGACTTATGTGAGACCAACATGGAATGAGATACACGTTTGAAACAAAGTTGCCATATTTAACACCTGGCTTCAATTATTTCAAATTAAAATGATTCTCTTAAAGAAAGGAGGACACAGCTGAATTAGTTTGATTCTTGGAATGGTTTAGGCTCAAAGCACTTGCCCATTTTACCATCTGCCTTCAGATTGTGGGAGATTTAAGAATTTAAGTAAGAGAAGTTTTGACAGTGTTACAACAATTTTGAAAATTCAGGTCTTTCTCCATTACCAGGTTAAGATGAAATCTGGCAGTCAGGAAGAACCGAAATTTTAAATTTAACAAAAATATATATACATATTTAAATTTAACAGCAAGTAGAATTGCACCTGGTGTTTAAAACTACAAAACGTGTACTGTGCAGTAAAAAATCCGCACTCTTAAGAAATTACTGAATTTTCACCTTATTCTTTTTTCAGTACCCGCTCCTCATGTGACAAAGTGGACTAGAATTTCCATAAACCCCTATTTAATGAGGGGATACGGTTACCACACGCTTACCTGAGGGAAACAACTTGCACTTTGTAACTGGACAGGAATATCGTTTGGTGACAGAGAAGGGTAAAGAAAACGGAGGCCGGTGACGTGACCCTAGCACACGCCCGCCTTTACTCTTGAGGAAACTGCCTCAGCCCAACAGCTCCTTGTCCACCTAGCATGGACGCTTTTCCCGCGGAGTCTCGTCTTCCGGTCAGAAGTCACCGCGGCCCGCCCACCCGGAAGCCGTCGTCGTGGCAACAGAGCATCGACCCGCCCCCATCCTTCGTTACGCCCACCGGTTTGGGCGTCTGGAGCCATTCTGGCTTTGATTGGTCTATCTCTCCTTCATTCTAGGAGACGTTTGGGCCGGTGCGAAGCCAGACTTAATATTTGAATTTGTGGCGCGTTGAATTCTTGAGGTGAGGTGTGGGGCTGGGCGTCTTACTGGAGCCAGTTATCTTGTGGTGAGCTACTCTGAGGGGAAAATGACAAAAAGGGCGGCCGAAGGTGTAGGGGCCCTAAGTCAAAGAGGCCGCCTCGAGATGGGGGACTTCAGCCGGGCAGCTTCACTCGCCTGAGGCAGGACTTATGTCCGCCTACACGCAGCCTCTAGGTTCTTTCTCACGTCGTTTTCCCAGCGACTCAGACTGCACGTGTGTCCTCGGTCAGTCGCCCCTGAAGGAAGGCTCCTCCTAACGCCACCTTCCCTCTTAGGTGCCTCTCACTTCCCAGAAACAACCTTCCAGCGGTAACGCGCTTCCGCGTCCCACCAGCTACACTGTATTCCCCACAGCTGTCTTTCATAGTTCTATCCTCCCCCTCATCAGCAGTATTAGAAATTTTACATCTGCACTTGACTGTGGAAAAATGTCTCCGCAGCAACTGGTGAGCGTCCCACACCTCATAAACTGAATCCAGAACGTTCCTTATCAAGAAAGAGGATGCTGCTGTATTAATCTTCCCAAGTGGGATGTAGTAAAGATCAGGTGGAGAACGCAAGTGGAAGCTGTATAAAGCACCACAGAAATGTAAGTTACTATTGTGCCGTTTCTGACTCTGAATGATGATTGATTTATATCAAAAACATGGTTATTTTGTTCTTGGTCAGACCTATTGTTATATGCATCTGTATTTTGGAGTACAATCAAACTCTGAGACTTGATCTGAAACAAAAGCAACCACTGAGTGAAACCTCTTAACTAAATTTAAACTTTTTTGGAATGACGTGATTTTCGTCCACTCCCCAATGTAGTTAATGTCAAATTGAGATTCAGGACCGTTTCAGAAATTTTATGGTATAAATGGACAGCTTTCCCAAACATCTCCCCTTTATGACTATGAAAATCTTCTATTTCTTTCTAATTGATAGTTCAATATAATTTTCTAAATGTTCAGCCTCTAGAACAGAGGTTCTTAACTTAGGGTTGTGGGGTCCATAGTCCCTTCTACCAACCAAGCAAAGACTTGGAGATTTTGTATACAACATAACAATTATATAACTTTCAGGGAGTTTTAGAGTCCACTTTGAAGTATGCGTATTTGTAGGGGCCCTGTTCAATTCTAGAAGTTTATTTCTGTTTTTTAAAAAAGTAGTGGTTATGCAGCAAAAACAGGTGTTGTACTTAAAAAAAAAGGCCAGTGTTTTGTAATTTCTGTGTTGTTTTGAGACTTATAGTTCTGAAGCAAGTGGAAATTGAGAGGTCTAAAACAGTTGCGTTAGTAGCAAAACTTTTAAAGGAGTACTGATTTAAGAATTTTGGAGAAGTCACTGAAATGCTTCTTCTTAAAGTCATAGAAAAGTCATCCACAGATGAGGGTAGTATATGGGCACATTGGTATACAAAAAATAAATGGACAAGATTTTGTATCCAGAGTCTTTTTGAATTAACATAAAAAGTAGGAAAATTCTTGATGGACACTGAGAGTTAAAATAATTTAAGTGTCTTAATTTTTTGGATGTTTTATATTGAAATAATTTTTATTGTGAAATGCCAGCAAATGTATATTGTACATTGTCTTTGGAACTATTTCAAACATTATTTTTTCACACTAGAACTTTAGTTCACCTGAAACTTAATTTTGTGTGTGTTGTGAAGAATGGCTTTAACTACATTTTTTTCATTGTTTCATTGCTCTTTGGAAATCTATGGTCCATAGGCCAAATCTGGCCCACCATTTTTGTAAATAAAATTGTTGAAACACAGACACATCCGTTTATTTACTTGTTAGTGGCTACTTTTGTGCCACTATGTCAGAGTTCAGTAGTTGTTAGAGACTACATGGGTTTCGAAGCCTAATATATTACTGTCTGTCCCTTTACAGAAAAAGCTTGCCAACCCCTGTTATATGACATTCTTTCCCCACTAAAGGGATAAGGTCGTGTTCATTGTCCCATGTAATTTACATTTGTTTGTCTTCGTTTTTGAGTTATCTAGACTGTCTCATTTGTCTAGCCCTGCACGTATAACACAATGTTTTTATTCTTTAGCTTTAAAGACAATATCCAGTAGGTTAAATTTCTGCCCTTATTTCTCATACCAAGTTGTTTTTCACCTTACTTCTTGGCCCTTAGATCTTCCATTTTAATTTTATAAGTTCACTAAATACCATGGGATATCTTTGGGGGGGGGGTTTCATGGTAATTACTTTGAATATACAGTTTATTTGGGGGAGAATTATCATCTTCACGATATTCAACTTTTCCATCCACGAACATATTATATCCTGATTGTTGTTATGTCTTTTTTTTTTTTTTTTTTAAGATTTTACTTATTTGACAGAGAGAAACACAGCCAGAGAGGGAATACAAGCAGGGGGAGTGAGAGAGGGAGAAGCAGGCCCACCGCCGAGCAGGGAGCCCGATGTGGGGCTTGATCCCGGATCTCCGGGATCATGACCTGAGTCAAAGGCGGTCGCCCAACCAACTGAGCCACCCAGGCGCCCCATGTTGTTCTGTCTTTTAATGTGATTTTATAACTGTTTTCGTTAGAGTGTTCTTAGGAGAGATTAGTCTTTGGTTTTGCTTTCTTGTGCTTTGCCTTAGAATTAGGGCTTTACGTGATGTGAGATGTAGTCTCCTCTATTTCTTGAAAGAATTTGTATAGAATTAGTATTATTTGTTAGTTAAATAGAATGCATCAGTGCATCTCTCTAGGCCTGGCATTTTCTTTGTGAGAAGGTTTTAATGAAATTAGGAAAATGAGAACAAATTTTACTTGCTTACACTTTACCGTTTCTGGCACTCTATTTCTTCTTGTCTAAGTTTATATCATTTCCCTTAAGTCTGAAGAACTTCCTTGAACATTACTTATAGTGTGGTTCGTTGGTCGTGGATTCTATTAGTGTTTATTTGCTTGAAAATCTTTTTATTTAACCTTGATTTTTGAAAGATATATTTTTAAACTGTACATATGATTCTGGTTTTTAGCACTTTTGTATTGTCTTCCTCCTTGTGTTGTTTTTAGTTGGATATTTGAAGTTTTATTTTTTTCTCTCATATGTAATGTATTTTTTTTTTTGGTCTGCTTTTTTAAAAAAAAATTTTTTTAAGATTTTTTAACTGATTTGGTGGAGCAGAACAAGCGGGAGAGAACACCAGTTGGGGTACGAGGCAGAGGGAGAAAGAGAAGCAGACTCTGAGCTGAGTAGGGAGCCCAGTGACATGGGGCTTGATCCCAGGACCCCGGATCATGACCGGAGCCAAAGGCAGATGGTTAACCAACCGAGCCACCCACCCCTGCTTCTTATTTTTAAATTTTATTGAGGCAAAGGTTACATAGAGTAAAACTCACTCTTATTAGGAATACAGTTCCATGAATTTTGACAAATGTGAACAGTTGTCAGCTTTTACCATAATCAACATATAGAGTATTTCTGTAAGTCTGCAAAATTCCTTCATGCTCCATCATCAATTCTCCACCCCCACTCCCTAGCAAAACTAATCTGAGATTTGTTACTCATAGATTTGCATTTTGAAAGCATCTTATTGAAATCTTATGTAGTCTCTTGTGTCTAGCTTCTTTCATTTAGCATAATTCATTTAAGGTTCATCCACGTTGTTGCATGTATCAATAGTTTATCCTTTTCTGTGTGTTGAGTAGTATTCCATTATATATATATGCACCAAAATTGGTCCATTTGCCAGTTTGTAGACATTTGGGTTATTTCCAGGTTTTGACTATGAACAATAAAGTACTATAAATATTGGTCAGTAGGTCTTTGTGTGATTATAGATGTTTATTTTTTGCTAAGTGACTACATAGGAGTGAAACTGCTGGATCATATGATAAAAATACATTTAACTTTATAAAATGCTACCAATCTCTTTTTCATAGTGGCTATATTCCTTTTGTTTTCCTATCAGCAATGTATGATCATTCTCATTAGTATACATTCATATCAGCTCTTTGGTGGAGTTAGTAGTTTAAATTTAACTGTTCCAGTATCTGTGTATTAGGTGTCTTGTTGTAATTTTAATTGCATTTCTCTGATGACTAATGATCTAAAGTAACTTTTGTGCATTTATTTGCTTTATGTATAACTTCTTTGGTGAAGCATCTATTAAAATCTATTTCTTATACAGCTTCACGAGGTAAAATTAACATACAATAAGTTGTATATATTTTAATCATATGTTTTGGTAACTTTTGATATGTGTATACAACCATCACTACAATCAGATTAATATACATTCTACAACATGAACGAACCTTGAAAACATTGTACTAAGTGAAAGAAGATAATCAGAAAAGGTTACACATTGTTTGATTCTATGTAAAATGTCCTAATAGGCAATCTGTAGAGACAGACTGTAGATTAGTGTTTGCCAGGGTCTGGGAGAGGGAGGAAAGTGGGAATGGGGTTTCTTTTGGGTGATGATAAAATGTTCTGGAATCAGAACTTGTGACGACTGAATAGTTCTGTGAATATTTTAGTTGTTCCCCATATTTCCCCACACTTGATATTGTCTATAACTTTGACGGTTTTGTATAGTACAGCAGGTTATATTTCCCCTTTGTTTGAGAAAATTGCTGGATAGGTATAAAATCACCGTGTGAAAAACCTTTTTTATTTTGTTATAATTTTTTACTTCTATTATATGGGATCAGAGAATTTTTTATTTATATTATTTATATACGGTTTATATTATTTATATATATATACTGTTTCTATTTTATGGAACATATTAAAGTTTTTTTTGAGACTATGATATTTGGTCAGTTTCTGAATATTTCATGTACACTTGGAAAGTATTTGTTATGCGAGTTTAAAAATCTTATGATAGAGCTTTGTTTAGTTTATGACTTACATGGTTTTTTTGTTGTTGTTACATTTTGTACTGAGTTTTGGTATATTGATGTCTTCTATTTGATTTCTTTCTTGTATTTTTATTTTTCCTGGATTCATATTACCAAAGCAGTTGCCATGTTATTTGGTGTATAGATATTCATAACTAATATATTTATTTTGAATATAGTCTTTTGGACATAAATTTTTTTTAATTATATAATATTTTTTGGTCTCAGTTCTACGATGTCTAATATCAGGATTATAATACCTATGTATTGTTTTCATTTGCCTTGAAGACCTTTGTCCCTTATATTTTTACTTTTTGAATCTCATTTTAGATGAGTTTCTGCAATGTATTAAAGAGCTGAATTAATTTGAACATAGTTAAAAATAAGCCAGTTAAGTCTTTATGTGTGGTCTACATACTAATACATTATATACATTATATATATTACATTTTCTCTCTTTTTATTTAATATATTTTTTATTGCACCCCCTTTTTGTATTTTCTTTGGTAATTCAGGAGATTTGTGTTTTTGTTTTAGTGGTTATTTTACACCATCATTTATAATGCCCTTAATTCATTTATCCTCTTTTTTGCTTATTTGGGATTTCATTGTTTTGATGAGTTTAATTAACAACTTCATTTCTACCCTCCTAATATCTTTCTTTGTATGTTGCTGCTCAGTAGTCTGATACCACTTTGATTTTGCTTTCTTTATAAATGATCTCAGAAGATTTTTTCTTACCTTTGTAACTGAACCAAAGGTTCAGAGGGTTTACAGTTTTCATCCACCCAATGAGCATCAGGACAATAAAATTCAGCACTGAGTTTCTGCAGGGAAGAAATATAGGCTATTTATTGCTGTGGTGTCGCCCAGGAGAATAGAAAGTTAATGTTCAAAAGTCTTGAACTTATAAAGAGAAGTTTTCACAGGGTGAAAATTCAGAGTAATTGTCCGAAGGTCTTGAATCACACTGATTGATTAGGGATTAAGTCCTATAATATTTCTTTTCTTGATGATCTTGTTGCTTCTGGCATGTCCCTATCTGATTTTGAGGTGATGGTTATAGTAAGGTTGTCATTCTGCTTCAGGGGACAGGTTGTCCTGTTTTAGGGCC
The DNA here is from genome assembly GCA_004023965.1 of Spilogale gracilis. Lineage (NCBI taxonomy): Eukaryota > Metazoa > Chordata > Mammalia > Carnivora > Mephitidae > Spilogale > Spilogale gracilis. The sequence goes on along the minus strand of PITA01009247.1, from coordinate 26,650 downwards.
CTAGAACTTCAAAATATTCTCTGCATATTGCATTGATAAGAGTACAAAGGCAGAAGATATAAAACTTTTGTAACTATTACTAAACTGCAAACTGTTATTTTTTTCTTATAAATATGGTACATTATGTTTGTTATGTCAGGTAGAACAGCATCCCACAAACTTTTCAGGAAACAACTTTATGTTATTTCCTAAGGTGATTTTATAGGTTTCTTTAACAGTAACTAAGGGCTGTGTGACTCTAGTCAGAAGTAGCTAGGAGCCATATGTCTATATTGTGGGGTGTGGAGGGGTTTGTATTTGTACCTTTAATGCCCAATTATGTACTGCATATATCCCATAATAAAGGTTTTTTTTATCAATTTCCCAGATCTTTCATAGGTCTTTCTTTTTAATATTTATTTATTTGAGAGATAGAGTAAGTGAGAGAGAGCATGAGAGGGGAGGAGATCAGAGGGAGAAGCACACTCCTCGTGGAGCTGGGAGCCCAATGTTGGACTCGATCCTGGGACTTCAGTATTGTGACCAGAGCTGAAGGCAGTGGCTTAACCAACCAGGCGCCCCTTTCACAGGTCTTTTTAATATATAGACTCATGTCTTCTTTCATTTCTGGTTATCTTTTTTTGTATTCAAGTTTTAAATATTAGCTCTACAATTTTATGTGTGTTGGATCGTCTTTCTCTTTTTTGTATTTTAACACTTTCTTCCTGATTCTCATTACAGTCTTTCTTCATTTTGTTCTTCTGCTATTTTCATCCTTTCATTCAATTCCCCTTACTGTATTTTCATTTAATTCTGTTTTCTCTTGAGTAATTTATATTTTATTCGTTTCTAAAATAAATTTTGTCTCCTTAATTTGTTTTATTAGACCAGATATCTCTCATTTCATATCTTTCTAATGTGAAGATTTGGGGCCCATTTCTGTTCTGAATTATCAAATGTTTGATTTGAGGGTTTTTTTCCCCAACATTTATAAATACTGTTTAACAATATTTAATTCAGGTTGAGATATTGTTATAGTTATCTCTACCTTATGGCTTTTTCTTCTTTCCTTCCTTCCTGCCTCCCTCCTTCTGTTCTTTCTTTCCTTCGAAAGAGAGGTGTTTATCAGGGGAAGAGTTTTAGTTTTAATACTCTTTATAAACCTAGTTACAGTAGTTGCCAACTATTTTATGATCAGTTATGAAATTTAATTTTTCTTGACCAATGATAATAGTGTAATAGTGAAAATAGAGGGTTTCCAGGGTTTCTTAATTCAAAAGCAGTCTGTTCTGTTACTATAATGAAGTGTAGTATCTTGAATCTATGGTGCATTTCTTTTAGAGGGTGACAGGGTTTGACATCTAATTTTGTGCTTCTCTTTTATATCGGTAGGACTATTATTGTTTTCCTCTTTCTCTTTACCACCAAGCATCCAAGAAGTCTCCCCTGGAAGTGTTGCATTCCTAAGACAGTCACTTCTGTTTCTTGTGATTGCAAACCTCTTCTTTTTATTTCCTCAGTAACTAGTGTTCTGATCTAATAGGCCTTAGACCTATTTTTAGGATTTCTCCACTTCCTGGTGCTTATTCTATCTGTATTTTGTCACTTTCTCTTCTTTTCTACATAATCTTCATTTATCTCTCTTTTTAAAGCATAGGGTCCATGGGTTATGCTGTCTCTTATTTATGCTGTAGACGTCGGTTTTGACGGTTTTTCTCCCACTTACTTTTTATTTTTATAGTTTTGTTAAGATTATGTAGGGATGGGGTGCCTGGGTAGCTCAGTTGGTTAAGCAACTGCCCTCAACTCAGGTCATGATCCCAGAGTCCTGGGATCGAGCCGCGCATCATGCTCCCTGCTCAATGGGAAGCCTGCTTCTCCCTCTCTCACTCCCCCTGCTTGTGTTCCCTCTTTAGCTGTGTTTCTCTCTGTCAAATAGATAAATAAAATCTTCAAAAAAAAAAAAGATTATGTAGGGACATTGGATTTAGATGGGGGTTCTTTTTTTATGGGAAACTGAGGTCCTCTTCATTTTTCACATATTAATTGAAGATATTTTAAAGTCCACATCTAATAACTCTGGTGTCTGTATATCTTATAGGTCTGTTTCTTTTCTTTTAAATTTTTTTGGTTTTGTCTCTTGATATGCCTACTAATTGTCAATGGAATGTCAGATATTGGGTATGTATTTGGAAGATCTGAATGATATTAACTTTCCCCAAAGTATTTTTTTCGTTTTTGTTTTCCTTCTGATAGTAGGTAGAGTATAGACAGTTAAACTTAACACAACCTAAGATTGAGCTGACATATAGCTGGATTTCATTCTTCTGATACATTTCTGGTTTACCACTAGCAGTATCCAACATCAAAAACATCCGCCCTGGCCTGTGATACTGCTAACAATTCTACTTAGCTTCTCAGCCTCCTGATTAAGTATTAGCAATGACTTAAGAAAACTGATGCTAAAAGCTGAGCTTCTTTCTGTATTCTTCTCTTTTGAACATTTTTGTTGGTTTGGTCGCTGTGTTATGCCTTTCCATAGTTTTTCTCTGTATTTTACCTAGTTTTTCTAGTTCTTTTTATTGGAAATGTTAGTCTCATTTGAGATAATCTGCCATATCCTCTCCGCTGAGTTTTAAATTTAACTACTGTGTGTATTTAATTTGTATAGATGTCTTTTGAAGATTCTAGGTCATTTATTTTCAATGTTCTGTTTTTAAAATATGTTTACAATTTAAAAATTATTTTAAATATATTAAATGCGTTTAATCTGTTTTTGACAATTCTAAGAAATGAAATCCTGATAGGCTCATTTTTGCTGGTTCTCATTTACTTAAGTACTTAATAGTTTGTTCCACCAGATAACATTTGTGTTTGCTGCATTCTGGCTTCTGGGGACACTACCAGTTGTGTACCAGTTTATGTTTATTTACTTATTTCTTTTTGGAGTCCATTCTGGTGATAAGGATTTAACATGTTTATTTTCTTGAGTTCCAAGGTTGTGGTTACAGCTCCTTGTGGTTTTATGTTTCCCTGCTTTACTCATTGCCACAACAACTTTCCATATGGTCCCTTAGGCCTAGACTCCTAATCACCTTTACATTGAGGGACTAACTCTTTGAGTTTCCATCTTCGTGAGGAAAGAGTCTCCTGTTAGACTCTTAGGTGGTGTTCAGGTTTGTCTTCTAACCCTCCTCTCAAGATCTATAAGTTTTTACTTTGGTCACATGGTTGACCAAGTATTCTTAAAAGCAAAAACATACTCAGTACTTGCAGTTCCTGAATGCCACTTTCACTGAAACTTCAAGTTGATAACTTCTTACTATTTTTATCAAGTAGGATGTTTTTAAGAAGGTATTTTTGTATATTACCTTGCATTTTCAGTTGTTTTCACTGATGGAGTTTTTATATATATTCTGGTTTTCCATATGCCAAAAACAAACTTTCTCTTTGATTATGAAATTGGAAAGCCATTAATAGAAACTTCCTTTCTTGGGGTACCATTTTTTCCCACTACAATACCATACACCCACATCAGACACTCACACTTTTAAAAGGAGACAGTTTCTTCTACTTTTTAAACTTCGCTTTTAGGCAAAATACTTTGAAATGCATCTGGTATTGTCTGTTAAGTTGTGTCTTCCTTTTTGATGCAGGATTGTAATTGTTATTGCTGACATTCTTTTTTTTTTTTTTTAAGATGTTTATTTATTTATTTGACAGAGAGAAACACAGCTAGGGAGGGAACACAAGCAGGAGGAGTGAGAGAGGGAGAAGCAGGCTTCCTGCCGAGCAGGAAGCCCAATGCCCCGATGCAGGACTCGATCCCCCAGGACTCCAGGATCATGACCTGAGCCGAAGGCAGTCGCTTAACCAACTGAGCCACCCAGGCACTCCAATTGCTGACATTCTTTAGAGACTATGAAGCTCTTAAATAGTTTCCCGAAAGGTCAGGATTTATGCTATATTCAATTTATCTGGGATATTTCTGTAATTCCAAGAATTTACTTGTACATAAGTCATGTTTGCTTTAACAGTGAAAAGTAAGTAAAGGTTTATCTGAAAAGCAGGAATAGTCTCCCTTTCTATTCTTCTCACAATCCCTTACCTCTCCATTTCCTGAGTAGTTAAAAATTTGGTAAATTGGTGGAAGTTTTTCATGAGTTTGTATACTTACGTGTTTAAATTTTCTTTTTTAAAAAGTATTTTTTGAGAGAGAGCAAGCACAAACAGGAGGTGGGGCAGAGGGAGAGGAAGAAAGAGAATCTCAAGCCCACTCCCTGCTGAACATGGAGCCCAACAGGGGGCTCCATCTCAGGATGCTGAGATCATGACCCAAGCTGAAATCAATAGTCACATGCTCAATGGCTTCAGCCACCCAGGTGCCCCTTTTTGTTTTCCAAACAGTTTCAGAGTTTATTTCATCTTTCTTTAAGCAGGAATACCCCAAAGACAAGGTGCTTTTAAGATGATTTTTAAGTAGTTTCCTTCTATGAAAGATTATGTATTCACTCTTAGTTGATGAAAAGAGATACTTTGTGTTAGAGTAATACATAACTTTAATATTCCTTTAGTATTTGGCTTGGTAAATAAATTTGTAAAGTGACCATCTCATAACATTTTTTTTAATTGACTTGCTTCTTTCCCCAAAACTTGCAAAGTAAATAAAACCATCATTCTTTTCTAATCTTCATGAATAATTTCTCACTGGCCCTGGATGAGAGACTGTTTTCAAGGCCATCCTTGGTATCTACAAAGATAAAGTTTAGACCTTGCAGTTTGGGCCTCTGTGAAAGTGCTTCTAAATTACAGAAGAGAGCTTACACTTAATCTTTGGATAATTTCAGTTGAGGACTTGAGAATGAAGCAGTTAGGGGGGAAAAGATCCCTTATTAGAAGCATAAAACCTACAGACTGTATCTTGGCCAGTGTTCCCTTTTTTCCAGTAAGCTGTCTACTATACAGAGGTGTATAACCCTAATGGCTTGTTGTATGCCATTAAAAGGTATTGTACACTCATAAAAGAATGACATTTTGATCAATGCTGTTAAAAGAATTACTGTCTTGACACAGAAAAGCTTTCCTGCTGCAAGTTTAAAAATATGCCTTTAAAAGCTTTTTATTGAATACCTTTGCATCCCTCAGAAATGTGCCATTTTGGCATGAGGTTACTCTGAAGTAGTCTACATCGTAACTTCAATGCAAAACCTCCTATTTACCTTTAGAAACAGCAAAGCCAACACAGGTATTTCCCTACCAAATGGAATTAAAGACATGGTAGCATCTTAAACCACTATATCTTATCTAAAAATAGAATTTGTGTAAAGAGAAAGCGGAAAACTGAATTATTCCTTTTCATTTTGTGAGGTATTTTGTTTCATGCTGCTCTGTTTAAACTTTGTGGTTTTAATTTCCCTTTGAATTTAGGAACCATGCTTTTTCATCCAGTTCACATAGCTCTTTTCTAATCACCTGGGAATTGGTACTCTTAAATAGTAATATGTTGGATGTGGATTTCCACTGTTTCTTTTTCTTTTATATTTTTTATTAGGAGTGTACAAAAACCATGTCATCATAAACACAGTCTTCCAAAACTGACAGTTTCTTCTATACACGGTGTTTTATAGACTTTCTAATGTGTCATTGTTATAATTTTAGCTTTATTTCATACTTTGTAAAACCTCTGCTATTATCTAACTTCTGAGTTTATACTTTATTTTTCTGACTTGAGGGTGGAGCATTTTAAAGTTCCAAGCCCTGAAAACTACAATTTTCTTAAATATGTCACTACAGAATGATTATTTACTTGATAGATTTTAATTTTTGTACTTTTTGAATTTGACATTTAATCTCAATCTTACGAATTATTTATACATTTCAGAGTATGGGCATATTTTAGCATAGATAGCATCAATTTTCATATAACATGTTGGCTTTGTCAATCTGTTTTACAAGTATATTATTATCAGTAGTTGTGTTGGTTGGTTTTATTACTCACTACATACTTATTGGCAGAAGATTCAGATGTAATCTTTATAATACTAAAACTCTTTATATTTATTATGTGGCATAATATTCTATGTTAAAGTACTTTCCCAGGTTCAAAGAAGTTATATAACATGGTTAAATAACATGTGGAAAGTTGTGGAGTTGGGACTCCAGTATAGGTTGTGTGACTCCCAACTCTTCGGGGGATTATGTTATTGTGCATTTGCACCCTTTTTATAATCTATTTATTTGCTCTAAGTGGTATTATCCCCATTTTACAAATGAAGAATCTGAAACTCACATAAAGTTAAGTACTTTGCCCATTGACACAGAATAAAGGAGTGACAGAGCTGGCATTTGAAACAAGCTCTATTTGACTTCAAAGTGTATTTTCCACTATATTATCCTGTTATTTTTCCTCGGCCTTCTCATCACACCTCTTAATTATTGTTGTGTATTTAAAGATGATTTTTTTTAAAGATTTTATTTATTTATTTGACAGGGAGAAACAGAGCTAGAGAGGGAACACAAGCAGGGGGAGTGAGAGAGGGAGAAGCAGGCTTCCCGCCGAGCAGGCAGCCCGATGTGGGGCTGGATCCCGGGTCTCCAGGATCATGACCTGAGCCGAAGGCAGTCGCTTAACCAACTGAGCCACCCAGGCGCCCCTAAAGATGATTTTTAATAGAAAATTTGAGTAGGAATTTATCTCATGATTTTCATTTATGATTTGGAGAGAAGCATATTGAAAAGATAATTAGAGTAGGTAATAGGAAACCTGACTTACTGTATGATTGCTGATTCTGACCATATGACATTGGAAAGATCACCTTTTTTGAGTCTTATAAAATGAGGGCATTGGACTAGATGATTTTAGGTTTCCTCTAACTCTAAAATCTAATTTGACTCTATTTTGATTTAAAATTTACACTTGTTCTTTTTAGCACACATAAAACTTTATCATCTGTATTTTAGCCCATTAAATATGATACTTTATTAAAGTTAGGGGCAAGAAGCTCTGATTTTTATTCCTTACTTGCACTATTACATCTGATGTTGAAATTCAATAATGGAAAGAAATTCCATATAAAGAAGTAATTAATCTTATAAGAGCACTCTTTCTTTTAAACTGTTTGAGATTTTCATAGTTTTTACAGTCAGAAATAATAATTCTGGAAATCTAAATATTATAAAAGGAAATAAATTATTTTTAGTAGAAAATGTTTCCACCAAAGAAGAGAGGAATAGGTGACTGCTACCTTCAAAGCACTTGTAAGTTCTTAACTGTACAATAATACTATTAGCAACTATAATAGTAAGTAACATTTATTGAGAAATAATTTTATGCTACCGTACTATACCAAGATTTTATGTACATTACATCATTTAGTGCTTATGAAAACCCTGTGAGGTAAGTACAATTATCCCTCTTTTACACACTGGGAAATAAAGAATTAATGAGGTTAAGCAGTTTCTCCTAAGGTTACATCGTTGGTAAGTGATAAAGCTGGAATTTAGACCTGTAGAATGCTACAGAGATTTCCCTCGTATTTACAACACAGAATAATTGTAAGAAGTTACCAGTGATAATACTTACCGATGTAAATATGATTTAAGCATAAAACCTTTTAGGAATGAATAGGTCTGATGATTTGTGATGAATGGCAGTTTCCACATTCTCAGATTTGATCACTGCCAGTTATATATTTTATTGAAATGGTTATAAGGCAAGTTAAAGCTACTGGATAATTTTTATAACACTACTTATTTTCTGAGGAGTTAGTAAGTTCATTACAAGTTTCAGGAAAGCACTCTTTGGAGTTTGGAATGTGGATGGGTGAGAGTTTATGTGTATATGAGTAGACACACATGCACATGCAAGGTACAGCTGTAGCTAGGGTAACCGACAATCCCAGTTTGCCCAGGCTTGGGTTTCTGGATCATGGAACTTTCAGTCCTGTAACTAGGAGCCTTGCTAAAACAGGTAAATAAGGGCAAGTATGTATGTATGTATGATAGATATATTGTATGGGAATGTGTATATGTAGATGTGTATGTGTCTAGAGTAATGATACTAGTTGGGCTATGGGGAATTCAGATCTTGCAGAGCATAAAACAGCTCCGAGTTCAGTGTTTGGACTGATATCTGTCTGTTTTATTAGCCGAAAGCTCAGTCTGCTGTGTTTTTCCTGTTTCAGATAACCTTTTCTTGTCATCTAAGAAATTAATTTCTTTGTTGGAATCATTGCAAGTAAACTTGATAGCAGGAGTGCTGTTATTGAGGCAGCTTACACAGTGATTTGCTAAGTACAGCCTCTTCATAAAAGGTGAAGCAGAAGTCGATTTATCGATCACCACCAGGATTTCAGTAACCTGTTGAACTACCTGAATTTTCCCCCCATTTTCATGAAACCAGCTATTTTTATTTCTCCTTGTACAATTGCATTTAGTTGTTTCTTTGGAAACACTTTTTTGCATGTATTTTCAGGTGATGTAAACATTTTTGGTGTATATTTGCTTTTTTCTAGAATAGAATTGGAACTGTCTAAAAAACTATTACTAGGTTAAGCCATGTGAAATTGCTGAGATTTAACTTTTTTTGACCTAATAGCAATGGCAATTTCATATAACTCAACTAATAGTTAATTCAACTTTTGGTTATTTGGAAATACTAGGCTACTAATTTAAATCTAAAGAAGATTCCTGGGACACCTGAGTGGCTCAGTCAGTTCAGCCTCTGCCTTTGGCTCAGGTCGTAATCCCAGGGTCTGGGATCAAGTTCCATGGCTGTCTCTCTCTCTGCCTGTATCTCCCCTTGCTTGTGCTGTCTCTCTGATGAGTAAATATATAAAATCTTAAAAAAAAAAAATCTGAAGAAGATTATTTTGAAATCCTGGTTAATGTTAGGGAGCAACTGTCTTGAAATTTGGGCTGATTATTCTGTGCTGCTAATTTGCTAAAAATACATTTTAAAAGACCTGACTCTTAAAATATGGTAAAAAAATTAGCAATTATGCCACTAATATTAGACAGGCATAAAAATATGTCTTAACTGAAGATTAAGATCAAATTTAACCATTTTCCTTTCTCAGAATTTTGACCCATTATATTAATTGTAAGCTATAGTGCCTTATGTAAATGTTCATTTTTGGAAGAAGAATGCTTCTTTACTTGAATGAGATTTAAAATTGTTGCTGTGTTATTAATAAATACTAACTGATAAGATTGTGTTTTAGACAGTCACTCTGAGGTTAAGTTTGCCTTCCTTTTTTTCTTGACTTTTTTTAAAATTTATTTATTGATTTTAGAGAGAGAGCAGGGGGAAGGGCAGATTGAGAGGGAGAAAGAGTCTCAAGCAGACTCTGCACTGAGCCCACAGCCTGATGCAGGGCTTGATCTCATGACACTGAGATCACAACCTGAGATGAAACCAAGAGTTGGCCACTTAACCAACTGCGCCCCCAGGTGCCCCAAGGTTTGCCTTCTCTCTCTTTTTTTTTTTTTTTAATTTATTTATTTGACAGAGAGAAACACAGCCAGAGAGGGAACACAAGCAGGGGGAGTGAAAGAGGGAGAAGCAGGCTTCCTGTCGAGCTGGAGCCCAATGCGGGACTGGATCCCCAGTCTCCAGGATCATGACCCGAGCCAAAGGCACTCACTTAACCAACTGAGCCACCCAGGTGCCCCCAAGATTTGCCTTCTTAATAATTTAGGCAAACATAGGAAATAACTGTGAATTTGTTTTGAAGAAATGAAGGCAATCACAGCTTGTCTCAGCCTCAGATGCTATCAAAATTTTGAGATTTTTTTGGTATGATAAAATCATGCATGTGAATTTTTGGTATTGAAAGTGTACCTTTTTTTTTTTTTTGTCTCTTGCCTTTTTTTTTTTTTTTTTTTTTTTTTTTTTTTTTTTTTTTTTTTTTTTTTTTTTTAAAGATTTTATTTATTTGACAGAGAGAGACATAGCGAGAGAGGGAACACAAGCAGGGGGAGTGAGAGAGGGAGAAGCACGCTTCCCACCAAGCAGGGAGCCCGATGCGGGGCTCGATCCTGGGTCTCCAGGATCATGACCTGAGCCGAAGGCAGTCGCTTAACCAACTGAGCCACCCAGGCGCCCCTGTCTCTTGCCTTTTTAATCCCACATTTGTGTAATACTTGGCTCATAAAAAGGGAAGGGAATCCTTTAAGGTTCCTAGTTGTGAATACAATAGGCTAAGCTGATACTAAGCAATGATTCCACCTTATAAAAATAGCAAGTTAATAAAAAATTTTGAGTAACTGTAGCTTTAAGACTTTTGCATCTCTTAGGCTTTTAGATATATCTTTAATGGCGTCTTGCAAAATTGGAATTCCTCTTTGAGTCTCATTTTCTCATCATGATCTTTCATAAATACTTTGAGCAGTGTCTTAGTCTAGCTCTTGATTTGCCTTTACCATCATTAGCACATATTTTGATTGTCCTGTACTATTTAAACGTTGTACTAAATCTTGTGTGTTTTTCACAAACTACTTTGTGACTGTTAAAGAATAATGTGCCTGAGTTGTGGTTTGGTAGATCTTTTTAGCAATGAGATATCCTGATTATCAGGACTATTTAAAAAATATTCTGTAGGTCTTTAAAATATAAATGATTGTCATTGTTAAAAGCTATGTTATGAGATAACAGATCCAAATATAATAAAAACACGTCCATTGCTCTAACATGTCTAACTTGAGTCTTTCCCTAAATAGTTTAGCTTGAAAAGCTGAAAAACAAGTACGTGTGAAACTGAGATTATCTTGATCAAATGGAAATTTGATACTATAGCTTTTTTAGGGGACTGAATTCATGGAGCAGTTGACTAGAGGACATGATGTCCCTTTCATCACAAAGTTTATTAGGTCACAAAGATTCTTATTGTAAGTGTGCAGCTCAGTGAATTTTTATAACTTACTGATACCTCTGTAGCTAGCAACTTGATCAAGCAATAGAATATAACCTGTACCCTGGAATCCTTATTAGTGCTAACAACTAATTGAACTTCAGGATCTATCTACCCACCTAAATTTTAACTGAGTATTAAGTAGTGATCTAGTAGTGATCTAGATTTTAAAACTTATGAAGAGGAAGATTATTTAATATTTGCACAAATTATCCAGTTATATTATTTTTTCTTTTGGCATACTGGCTGGGCATACTAATATTCAATTTAATTCTACAGAATTTTAAATGTCTGGTATCTCCATGGTTGTCTTTGTAATTGCTGAATAAGGTTTTAGACAATTTCTGAGTGTGATCCTGATTTTTCTGATTAACTACATTGCTTGGACAGTCACTGACATCCAAAACTGACTTGATTATGGCCCCTTAAGTTTCTCTGTTTTGAGCTGCTAAGCCAAAACTCAATCATATGCAGAGAATTTGCCATTGAGACTGACAGTTCTGTCAGGTCAAGTGGTACGATTATCATGTGTGCAGCAAGTGCATTGTTATTTGTAGATTTTTTTTCTTTTTTCCTTGGAATCTAGGTGGAAGCTCTGGTACATGAAGGTGAAAAGCTAAAATATCATTCTACTACCTCTACTTAGCCTTAGTATACTACTGAGTTTCCATTCATGTGTTCTGAGCTTTTCTAGTCACCACCCCAACCTCAGAGGTTTTTACTAATGTTTTGTCAAAGAAAGATCTGTCCTTTTTGGAAAGATTAAAATGAGTAATAGTCTTTCGACGCTATTGGCAAGTAGCTTTCATGGTCCATGACATATCTAATGAACTACAGCTGTCTACTTGGAAAATTCTGCTTTTCATTGTCTGAAAGGATCCCTGAAATAATGGCTTGAGTTTCTGGGTGCATTAAAACAACAACAGCAACAATACAATCTTAACAAACTTATTGCAGTTTCAACTGCAACACTTTTTGCAGAAACCTGGCAAAATGAGTGATATAAACTATTTGACAAAGGTAGTTTTATATCAGGAACTGAATTTATGCTGTTTGTTCTACAGAGTCAGTTGTTCATTCATATTTAAGAGCAAGGAAATTATATACACTCTACAGTGTGGATTGTATATATCGATCTTCTCAGACCATCGCGTTCTTTCTGCATATACAGTTAGGACTATACCATGATATGGGAATAAATTGTGTTGCATGGAAGCATATGACAGAGTGTAATTCAGTGGGTAACAGTGGATCAGTTTATAATCATAGTTACAACCAAGGATTAGAGTTGCAACCTCAGTTATTTCTATTATTTTGAGAGTGGAGATTGATCTCTTACAACTCACAAAGAAAACTAACCTGGCCATTTTTGTCTAAACTCTTATGAGGGAAGTGTTCTATCTCAAAATGAATAATGGGTCTACCATTATGGGCTGGGTTAATGGTATTTTATTAATTTATCTGAACCGCTTTAATGTATCAGTTTCAGGGAAGTGTTTTCTTTGAAATGGCTTGATCACTTAATCAAAGGAGACATTAGGAACGATTTAGTTGATTATTTTTATATTACCTACAAGAAAGCTCCAAGCAAAATCTGTCCAACATTCTAATTTGTAAGCATAACTATCTAGTGACCTCTGACAGCCAGGTTTTACTCTGCCTTGGTGTTTGAATAAAGAGAGTATCATTGCTCTTAAGAAGCAGGATGCAGGTAAAAAGAAATGCAGAGAGGTCATTCAGTAGCATTGTACAAATCACTGGAGGTCACTGTTGGTCATTGTAATAGTTATAACTACAAAACAGAACAAACAGAAAATGTCTACTAAAGCATGAACTTCGCACATTCACATACCAAAAATTCTTTGAATTTAAAATTATGAGAATCTTGACAGAAGGAGGCATGAATCTTACACAGGCTATTGTGATACATGGAATGATACTTAGAGCATACAGAGGATCATTGGCACACAACACACAATGAGGGTGACAAAACATAAGCATTTAAAACAGGGTCAAGATGGCAATGTCTCCTCTATCCATACTTTGTAGTAGAAAGCATTGGGAGTTAACATCAGATATGTGAGATAAGTTTGTTATATATGTTGTATGTGTGTGTTATTGATAAGTAAAGTTACGAAAGAGGAAAGGAAAAGGGTGGGAAGTTGCAAGTTTTCTAAGAACAAAATCTATAAAAAGGTAAAGAACGAGGAGGAAAACAGTAGATACTAAGGAAGGATCTTCATTAAGATCATAAATTAGGTAAGACCTCACTTCCCATTTAAGTCTAGTATGTAATCAGATCTTCCTCTCATTCTCTTCTCTTTGTGACCCAAGTATTTTTTAACAACTTTATTAAGATATAATCTACATACTATATAATTCACCTATTTAAAATGTAAAATTCAGTGATTTTTTTGTTATTCCCCAAGTTATGCAGCCATCACCACAATCAATTTTAGAAAATTTTTATTTGCCAAAAGGAGACCCCATACTCATTAGCCATCTCTCCCTATTCCCCCACCAATCCCCCAGCCCTAGGGGAAACAATAATCTATGCAATACAAGTTTTTAAAGTTGTTGATTTGAAATCCCCACTATAATTAGAAAAATATGACTATTCTCTTTGTTGATACAAGTCTTGTAAATCAAAAGGAGTGACATAAAACTTTTTTAGAGATATTATATATAGTTTTTAGAGATATTATATTTTAGAGATTTTATAGAGATATTTTTAGAGATATAATTTCTTAAACATGACTTTCAAAGATTTGTTTTTATCATAGATATAGACCTGTTAAATATACTGCCTTTACCCTCTGATCCTTAACTTGAAGATTCAGAATATTGATTTTGTCTGAGTCCTAGAGTTTTTGGACTAAGAGATTCTGACTCATTCTGACAGCACTCACAAGACGCTAATGTTTAACTCAGAAACGAATTATTCAATATAATGTAAAATATATTCAACTAAGGGATCACACACCGTGTCTCTTGAATAGCACATTCTCTTCCTATGAGTAAGTTAGAGGTATGCCAAAATACTATCATAAATTGCCTTGTACATGTGGAACCAGAACAAGGAAGGTAGTTACATGGTTCAAGCATTGAGTGGCACCACTCTCTCATAGACTGGTAGGCAGAATAACGGCTCCCCGATGACGTCTATGCTCTAATCTGCACAGCCTGTTACCTTGCCTCACAGAGGGGACTTTTCAGATGTGATTAAGTCAAAGTCCTTGAGATGGAGAGATTTATGGTAGATTATCTGGTGGCTCCATTGTGATTACAAGTTTCCTTATAATCGGGAAAGCTCTTTGTGGCGAAAGATACATGGAATCATGGAATAACTAGAGAAACTACAGCATGAGGAGTCAGCCTGCTGTTGCCAGCTTTGAAGATGATGGCGGAGGGTCATAAACCAGGGAATGCTGGTGGCTTCAAGCAGCTGAAAAAGGCAAGGAAGTAGGTATTCCTCTAGAGCCTTCAGAAGGAAATGCAACCTTGGTGACACCGTGATTTGAACCTTGAGTCCCCTGGTGAAACTCATGTCAGACTTCCAACATAAACTGTATGATAATAAATTTGTGTTGTTTTAAGCCACTAAATTTGTGGTGATTGGTTACCAGCAGTAGAAAACTAATAAACAGACTGAGGGTTTTCAGTGTATGGATGTAGTCCATAGCAAGCACATTCTCTCCTAGCACAGTATGTGAGTGGGATTACCTGTGTTTACCTCAGTGATTCTTCTTTCTCTGTATCTCAGGTGCCTCCTTCAAAACCCTTTTATAAATATCTGTTAAAATATCTTTAAAAAGAATATAGACTTGAGAATTAGATAGGTCTGTGTTTAAATTCTGGCTTTGCCATTATACACCTTAGACAGGTGACTTAATATTCTTGTTTTCATGAATGAAGTGAGAATAATATACCTATACTTTGGGGACGTTTGGAGAATAAAATCAGATAATATGTGGAAAATGGCATGATGTTTGGTATGAACGAGACTTGTTATTTTTATTACCATCTCTTTTTTTTTTAAGATTTTATTTATTATTTGACAGAGAGAAACACAGCTAGAGAGGGAACACAAGCAGAGGGACTGAGAGAGGAAGCAGGCTTCCCACCGAGCAGGGAGCCCGATGTGGGGCTCAATCCCGGGTCTCCGGAATTATGACCTGAGCTGATAGCAGTCGCTTAACCAACTGAGCCACCCAGGCGCCCCAATTTTTATTACCATCTCTTAAAGCTAAAGCTGTTTGCCCACAGCATGCATTCCAGTACTTCCTCAGATAAAAATATATTACAAACTAATGGTACAACCTTTGTGTTTAGGTGACTTTTACAAAATTCACTCCATGGCCCTCTGCCCTCTACTACTGAGACTTTTAATCAAAAGGCTTACTTTTGGGGCACTTGGGTGGCTCAGTGGGTTAAAGCCTCTGCCTTCAGCTCAGGTCATGATCCCAGGGTCCTGGGATCGAGGCCCGCATCGGGCTCTCTGCTCCGCAGGGAGCCTGCTTCCTCCTCTCTCTCTGCCTGCCTCTCTGCCTACTTGTGATCTCTCTCTCTGTGTCAAATAAATAAATAAAATCTTAAAAAAAAAAAAAGGTTTAATGAGTAAGTTAAAACTTTACCCATAAACTTTGGCTTACACTGTAATACCTAACAACTTTTTAATTATCTCTGTTCTTCTCGGAGCTAATATGAAATAGGATGCATTAAGGAAAACCTGAAATTCTTTGTCTACAATTAAGAAAAAATCTTGATTGGAATTATAGCTTCAATTTTTTAGATCCCTAATGCCTATCAAATGACTGACATATAACAGGCAGCAATAAATGTTTATGGAGCTGAACTAAACTGAGTTCTAAGCAGTTACTCTTTCATAACCTGTTTTGAATGCATCTCTTTTCCACTACCCTAATTTAGTTTTGTGCCTCGCCTATGATAGCAGTTTTTGAACTGCTCTTTTTGCTGCTTGTCTTTTCCCTCTTTACTTGTCTTCCACAGTAAACGACTTTTCACATTATATCCTCTCTTTTTAGTCATCTTTATCTTCATTCCATTGTATATTGCCTAATAACATATTCTTAGCCCATTTTTTCCCAACTTCTTATGTTATGGTACACTTAGAAAATGATGACATTTCTTTGGCATACTTGGGTGGAAGGCAAGTGATCTCTTGGCTGGAGGGATTGGATTCTTCTCGAAGAGTGTGACCATCTCAGTGTACCTGTCGCCCAATCTGGGCACACCAGTGTGACTGGGCCTACCAGTTAGGAAGTGCTTTTAGTTTTTGAGACTGGATACAATTGGAATTCATCCTTTTATATGGCTGTTTAATAAGCACCTTAGCATGTGTGCATGCTAAACTCTGTGGGAAAGAAATTGAAAGGACCAGATCAGCTATTTCCTATAGAAACCCCAGTTTCAGGTAGACAGATCCGTTTATCATCAGTCTTGAAGTGGGCCTTCTATATTTCTCTCATTTCTCTTATAACTTTGCTCATGTCTTTTACTGTCTTAAGTGACCGATTTTTTTTTTCTTTCTCATCTATGTGAATCTTTGTACTATCTTCTCCATGGTGGTATCCCCTCTTACATTCTTATTCACTTCCTATCTCATGTTTGACAATTTTTTCCCTTAATGCATGTTCCTGTTGTTTTTAACATGTTTATAACTATTCACCAAAATACCTCACTTCCTCTCCCTACAACTTTATATTGTATACATTCTGAGTAATATTTAACACTATTATGGTAAACATAAAATAACATTCATTTGCAGACATATCTGCTAGGTAATAAATGTTTTTCGAGCTCATACTTGGACCAGGTATTCTAATAGCTTTATGTGGATTTAATGTATTTAATCTTCCCAGCAGCCCTGTAAATATAAAATGTGTTTATTTCCCTGTTTTAATGCAGGCACTTTTGACATAAGAGCCCGTATTAAAAACCATATGTAATACTATGCTACAAAAAAGGACAAGTTGTATGTGTCTGAGGAGACCAGCAGGTACTGAGGCTTAATACTAAGGCTTCCCACTAAGGGGGGTTAGACTATATTACAGTTAAGAAGAGAAGTTGTAGTTATAAGGAATATGATGACCCACAATCAGTGAGTGGTCCATGTTATAAAGATCAGAAATTTTAAGGAATATTTTTTATGGAGCATCTATTTGTGCCAGGAAATGAACTGAGTATGTATATTGTCTCATTGAAGTGTTACAGTAACACTAATGAGTAGATACTAACATTCCCATTTTGTAGATGAGGAAGAAGAATCTCAAATAAGTAATTTGCCCAAAAGTTACTGAGCTAGGAAGTGCAAAGCTGAGGTTGGAACCTTTCTCATCTGCCCTGTTTTCTTTCATTGCACTGTGCTTCTTGTCTGTTGATATGGTTCCCTAGCAGAAGAGCAGGGTATAGGCAAGTAAGCTATTGCCAAAAAATTGTTAGAGCCAGGCTTAGTTTTGGAAAATAGCACTGTGATGATGCTACTTTTCCCTTCAAATTAAAATTTAAGGAAGAAATATACCGATAATCTGAAATAAACCCAAGTAAAGGCAATACTTGTTGTTAAGCTCTTACCTTGTGATCTTGGCTAAGCTTCTTTCCCTTTTTGTGCTTCAGCTTTATCGTCTACAACATATATAAGGTTAATAGGTATCTATTTATATCCCGAAATGTTTTATGATGTTAGGAGTAGTGTTTAGACTCTGGCAGTAAGTACTACATAAATACTATTTTTTAGTTCTTAGTCTGAACACTGACATTTGACACCACCATATTTTTCCTTTATAGCGTCACACTTTCTTCTGTCTTTTTTTTCTCCTGACACTGACAAAGAGATTTGTTCATAGAGAACTAACTCTGAAGACAACAACTCTTCATTGTATCTCAGTGGCTTAGACTCCACATAGTTTCTTCTCTGTCTTTAATTAAACTTGTTTTTTTTCAGTGTTGTAGCTGGGAGCACTGTGTTGACACAACTCACTCTTGTACAGAAGAGATTAAAATGTCAGTGTTCTAATGTTCTCATCTGTGGGAAAAAGAAAATATTTGGGATATTTTATTTATAACTTTTAAAAGACTCCTCTATGAAGAAAGATTACTTGTAACATGGAAAACGATTTGACAGTTAAAGGGACAGAACTCCACTAATGATCTAACAAAAGAAGGGGGAGAAAAATTATGAAAGCTTAATGAAACTCTGTTCTAGGTATTTAAAATACATCTTACTCTTTCCTTCTTAATTTTCACTTAATTGTATTTTTTAATTCCCTGGTGTCCTGCTTAATCCTTTCAGATGCTGTGCATGCAGAATATCGACAGTTTCCGCAAAAGGCAGTTAGTCAGTCATTACAGTAAACACATATATTATGTGGAAGACTACTAGTCAAGGGAAATGGAGTTGGTGTATTGAGCCTTTAACCTTCAAATCATGTCTGAATACATCTATTTTTACAATGGAGTCATTAATATTTGCTAGCTGTTTATTGGTGAATATGCCATCAAATTCATCATGCTGCAGCTTGAGACCCTTTTCTGCCTGTCAGGCATTCACAGGGTGTAAGTTATGTCAATTAATGCCGAGTGCCATGCAAATTTTGAAAGTCATGGTAAAGAGATGTAAATTTGATGTAAATTGATAAGGTAGGAACTTAATAAGAGCTAAGACTTATGGAACACTTACAGTGTATCTGAAATATTTGCATCTATATGCATCAGTGTATTGACTATCTAATCCTCACAGCTGTATGAAGAGGTAGGCTTATCTTCATTTCACAGATGGGAAACTGAGGTCTGTAAAAGTAAAATAACTTGCCCGAAGCAGCACAGGAAATGGAGAAGCTGTGTTTGAATCTAAGGGATCTGGTTCTCTACCCTATTCTGTTAGTTTGTAAAAGTATGTTAATCTTTGATATTGCACAGTTTGGGAGCTTTTACTCTGATAATATTATTAACCAACATGTAATATTGAGTAGATGAAGAAGATAAGGATTTAAAAAGACAAGGAAAATCTCATGTTCATGTGCTAAGGGCATCAAGACAAAGTTTCTAGTCATCTTTGGATATATCTTAACTTGAAAGGAATTATGAGTTATTCTGGTTTGTCCATATAAAGACAAAGGTAGCTTTCCAGAAAAGTAGACATTAGCATTCCAAGTGCCCACTCCATACTCCTGGTTTTGAAAGTTAGCTGTCCTCTAGCAGAAGATCTGCCTTTAGGACCTTATTTAGAGATTTGCCTGATTTGAGTTGTCCCTTGGGTTAACAGCTGTGGAATTTGCATTTCTTTGGCATTGCTCCCTCCTACGTAAATTACAGATGTAGCCCAATGGGGCACTAGAGAACATTTGGAAAAAGAGGTAAGATTAAATGTTTGGGTTGTTTTTTTTTTTCCTTTTTAAAGTGAACTATCCTAGGTTCTTTTTTTTTTTTTTTTTTTTTTTTTTTTTTTTTTTTTTTTTTTTTTTTTTTTTTTTTTTTTTTTTTTTTTTTTTTTTTTTTTTTTATCCTAGGTTCTAAGTAGGAGGAAATACATTTACTGAGTTTTTTCCCCTTTATGTTTCCTTTCAATCGTTGAAACTACTCCCTACAGCCCTGCTTCTATGGGATCAATTTGTTGGCAAGGGTTATTCAAACATGAGCAGAATTTGTGTCCGTTTTGGATTAAAGTGCTAAAGCCAATAATAACAATTTTCATGTGGGAACTGGTGCTGGATAACCAAATCAGACTGTACTTGGTGGTCTGTAATTTGCTCCAGATAAAAAACATGCATTGGAGGAGAAAGAGGGTTTTTCCCAGATTTCTGTTTGTTTTCATTTTCATTCTTTTGTTATTTTTTTATATCTATTGTTTTTTAAACAGACATTAGAGGTCCTTTTTATTTAGTCTCTTGGGGGTGGGAGTATAAGGTACTTGAAATGAGACATGTAATAGAGTACTTTTATGGATTAACATTTATATTATAACTTATAGTTAAATAAATCTGAAGTATACAGCTTAATGAATTTTTGTACTTATTTCTTCTCCACCTCCATTTTATTTAACTTTTACCCTTGTACTCTGTATAGCTGGAGGGATAAATCATATAATTTTGAAGACTGTTATACTTAGTGTAGATTTTTGGATTTCAACCTCATTTGGACTCCCAGGTATCACATGGCAGTTTTTCTCTATGTGTCCAGGTCAGCTTTCCTTTTCTATTCTTTTAACACTTATTTTAAATCTTTGCCACTATCCTCGGGGCTTCTTTCATATTCTTTGCATATTACTTTTTATTGTGACGTTACCTCTTACTTCACCAAGAAAGTGAAGGCAGTCCGGTGAGAACTCCCTTACCTCCCCCTAGGAAACTTCATTGCTCCCCAGCATTTTGAAATCTATCCTTATCTATCTTTCCTATCTGAAGCTGTGCTTTCATCCCCTTTTATCTTCTCAGTGATTGCCTTTTTCAGTTTATCTCCATTTTCCTCTTAGCTTCTCTATTTTCTTTTTCTAAGTAACATGCATGATTGAATTCTTGATTTAAAAAAAAAAAAAGATAATACAAAGTTTAGCTTTGACCCTCTATCATCCTGTAGTTACTACCCTACCATTATCCTTCCCTTTGTGGTCAAGCTTCTTGATTTCTGTTTATATGGCTTCCATCTCTCATTTGTTCTTCTTCAACCTCACTATGGCTTTTTACCTCTTTCCACTGAAACTACTTCTGCCAAAATCACTAGAGACTTTTGCCATATATAGCAAATGCCCCTTTTTCCTTAGAAGTTTTTATTTATTTGTTTGTTTGTTTGTTTGTTTAATTTATTTAAGAGGGAGGGAGAGATTGAGAGAGTGAGTGAATGAGCACAAATGTGGTGAGGATGGGCAGAAAGAAGAGGGAGAGGGACATGCAGATTCTGTGCAGAGCCTGGAGCCCAACATGGACTGGATCTCAGCACCCTGAAATGACGACCTGAGTGGAAATTAAGAGTCCTGACGCTCAAGCTACTGGGCCACCCAGGCACCCCCTACTGAATACCTTTTGCCTTTTTTGAAATTGCTTTCTCTTGGTTCACAAACTCTGGAGATTTCCTGGTGGAATCTATAACTGGCTACCTTAAGATGAGGGCAGGAAGAAACCAATGAAAGAGGCAGACCACACCAGATTAGTAGGTGGAAGTTTTAATAAGCAAGGGAACTTACTTATGAGGCTTTGCTTGAGCAGTCATAAGACCAGTAGATCTCCACACCTGTCCACCAGTCTTAAAATTATATGGAGGCCATAAATGGGTTCAGTCGCATATTCAGTCCAGATGGTCTCAACAACACCGTATTCTTTGAAGGCTGTGTCCTTGGACAGCTCCCACTGCAGGAATGGTAGGCAGTGTGTACATTCCAAGGCCAGGGGAAGGAGTAGTGATCATCTGATTACCCAGGTCCAACTAGAGGGTCAACCCCTAGTCACATCCTCTTGATTATCTCCCCCAACACTTCCTTTTCATTTTCTCTGATTTCTTCTTCTTCTATAATCCCTCTTCAGACTCCCTTTGTGAATTCCAGCTATTATGCCTCTTCTTAAATGTAGATTTCCAAGATTGTTTTTATCTGACTTTGCTTCTATTTTATGTGCTTTATGGGCAATCTGGTCCATGTGTACAAGATTTTAGCTATTTCCTGTACCTTTTATGTCCTGATACTTACTCTCTTCCAATCCTCTCTCTTGATCTACAACGTTCTGCTTGACAACTGGTCATGCCCTTCACAGAAATAAATATCAATATCTCATATGCATATATCACATTGTATTTATCCATTCATCAGTTCATGGACATTTGGGTGGTTTCTACTTTTCAGCTATTAATTATGCTACTACGTGCTTTCATGTAAAATGTGAACTTGCTTGGACATAATTTTTCATTTCCCTTTGTTATATACTTAGGAGTACAACTGCTGAGTCATACATCCTTTGAGGAAATGCCAGACTGTTTTGCAAAGCAATTGCTCCATTTTACATTCCTACCAGCAACGGATAAGGGTTCTAATTATCCCATATTCTTGCCAACATTTGTTATACACCTCCTTTTTTTTTGGATACTAGCTGGTGATACTAGTACTAACAGATCTGAAGTGTTACAGTGAATTTGATTTGTATTTCTCTGATGGCTAAGAATGTTGAACATATTTTGATGTGTTGTTAGTACTTATATATCTTCTTTGGAAAAATCTAGTTTTTAAAATTATCTATGTTTTTGAGTTATGAGAATTTTTTATACTCTGCATGTAAGTCCCTTATCACATATATGGTTTACATAATCCTTTCTGTGAAATTATTTTTTCACTTTCTTAATACTGTCTTTTGAAGCATAAAATTTTTAGATTTTGATAGATCCCCAAATGCCTATTTTTTTCTTTTGTTTCATGTACTTTTGATGTCATATCAGGGAAATGTCTGCATATGGATATCCAGTTGTTTCAGCACAATTTGTTGAAAGACTATTACCCTCACTGAATTGTCTTGGCACCTTTGTAAAAAAAAAAAAAATCTATTGATCATTTGTAAAAATTTATTTATGGACTCTCAATTCTATTCAATAAATTTATCTATACATCTATCCTATGCTGATACCACATTATCTTTATTACTGTAGCTTTATATTAAGTTGTGAAATTTGGAGGTATGAATCCTCTAATTTTAGTCTTCTTTTTTATTTTATTTTTTTTAAGTGTTCCAAGATTCATTGTTTATGCCTCACACCCAGTGCTCCATGCAATATGTGCCCTCAATACCCATCACCAGGCTCACCCATCCCTTTACTCCTTCCCCTCCAAGACCCTCACTTTGTTTCTGAGTCCAAAGTCTCTCATGTTTTGTCTCCCTCCCCGATTTACCCATTTCCCATTTCTTTTCCTTCTCCTACTGTCCTCCATATTACTCCTTATGCTCCACAAGTAAGTGAAACCATATGATACTTGACTTTCTCTAATTTTAATCTTCTTTTTAAGATATTTTTTGCTGGGGTGCCTGGGTGGCTCAGTTGGTTAAACATCAGAGTCTTAATTTCAACTCAGGTCATGATCTCATGGTCCTGAGATTGAGCCCCGCATTGGACCCTGCACTGGGCATGGAGCCTGCTTAAGATTCTTTCTCTCCCTCTCTATTTGCCTACCTTCCTCACACCCCCCCCCTCAAAAAAAAAACCCAATTCCTATCAAAATCTCAGGAAGAAAAAAGATATTTTTAACTGTTCAATGTCCTTTGAATTTCCATATGAAGTTTTGAATTAGCTTTTCATTTTCTGGGAAAAAGCAGCTCTTACTTTGATACAGAATGAGTTGAATCGCTAGATCAATTTGGGAAGAATTGTCATCTTCATATTAAGTTCTTCAATCCACTAATATGGGATGTTTCTATTAGATCTTCTCTAATTTTTTTCAACAGTGTTACATGCTTTCACGGTATGTTTTATTCTTTTTGCTAGTAGTATAAGTGGAATCTTGTTATTAATTTCATTTTTGACTATTCATTTCACATTTATATTTGAAGTACAATTGATTTTTGTATATTGATCCTCCTGAACTGTTTTTTTTTTAGGACTAAGAGATTTTTAATGGATCCTTAGAATTTTTGATCTATAAGATCATATTATCTGTAAATTGGAAAAGATTTACATTTTTACTTTCAATCTGGGTGCTTACTTTATTTTCTTGACTAGTGCTGCCTATAGCTTTTAATACAGTGTTACATGAAAGTAGTTAGAGTGGACATCCTTGTCCTTTTTTTTAAGGAAGAATGTGTTCAATCTCTCATATTATTGCATATGATGTTAACTATGCATTTTTCTGGGCACCTGGGTAGCTCTGTTGAATGGGCGACTGCCTTCAGCTCAGGTCATGATCCTGGAATTCCAGGATTGAGTCCCACCTTGGGATCTCTTCTCATTGGGGAGCCTCCTTCTCCCTCTGACTCTCTCTCCTTCTCTTGCTCTCTCTTTTTCTCTCTCGAATAAATAAATAAAAATCCTTTAAAAACTATGCATTTTTCTTAGATTCCTTTTTTTCTGTGTAAGTTCCATCTATTCCTAATTTGTTTGATTTTTTTTTTTAATCATGAAAGGATGTTGGGTTTTAAAAGATTCTTTCTCTCTATTTAGATAATTATGTAATTTTTTCCCCTTCTATTTGAGTGATATGGTGTGTTGCATAAATTGATTTTTGGATGTTGAGCCATTCTTACATTGATAGGATATAGATCACTGGGTCATCACGTCTAATCTTTTTTATGTGATGCTGGATTCATTTTGTTAGTATTTGTCAAGGATTCTTACATCTATATTACTAAGAGATACTAATCTGTAGTTTTCTTATGATACCTTTGTCTGAATTTGTTCCTGAGATATTACTGGCCCTATAGAATAAGTTTGAAAGTATTCCTTGCTCCTAAATTTTGGTAGAGTTTATGAAGATGTAGAATTAATTTTGTTATACTACTAAACCATCTAGGCCTGGGATTGTGGGAAGTTTTTAAATTACTAATTCAATCTCTTATTACACAGTGCTATTCAAATTTTCTGTTTCTTCTTCAGTCAGTTTTAAGACGTGGTTTATGTCTTTTCTAGGAATTTGTCCATTTCATCCAAATTTTATAAATTATTGGCACACAGTTAATAATATTTCCTTCTAGTTTTGTTTTTTTGTTTTTTTTGTTTTTTTTAATTTCTGTGTGTTAACTGGTGATATCTCCTCTTTCACTCCTGATTCTAGTAATTCAGGTCTTCTCCTTTTTGTTTTCATCATTCTAGCTAAAATATGACAGTTTTGGTTTTGGCTTTCTTGATTTTTTTTATCCTTCTGTATTCTATTTTATTAATTTATACTCTAATCTTTTTTTCAGCATGCTCTAGATTTAGTTTCCTCTTCTTTTTTCTAGTATTTTAATGTAGAAAGTTGAACTATTGATTTGAGACCTTATTTAATGTAGGCACTGTAGCTATAAATTTCTTTTTATACTGAAGCATAGTTGTCATATAATGTTCTATTAGTTTCTGGTATACTACATAGTGATTCAACAAGTCTATGCATGACACAGTGCTTACCACAATAAGTGTAATTACCATCTGTCACCATACAAAGTTATTATAGTGTTATTGACTGTATTCCCAAAGCTGTACTTCTCAGACCCCTGACTTACTTTACAACTGGAAGTTTGTAACCTTTTAATCCTCTCCACCTATATTCCCTACCTCCATACTCCCTTCCCTCTGGTAACCATCAGTTCTCTGTATTTATAAATCTTTTGTTTTCATTTGTTTGCTCATTTATTTCTTTTTAAGATTCCACATAAAAATGAAATCATGGTATTTGTCTTTCTCTCTTCGACTTATTTTACTCAGCATAATACCCTCCATGTCCATCTAAGTTGTTGCAATGACAAGATTTTGTTCTTTTATATGGCTGAGTAATATTCCATTGTGTATATATACTATGTCTTCTTTATCTGTTCATCTATTGATTGGTTGCTTCCACAGAGCTGTAAATTTCTGTTAGCACTGCTTTAGCAGCATCCTATAATTTTCCCATAACGTTTGCCATGTTTTGTTTTTATTTTCATTCATCTAAAAGTATTTTCTAATTTCCTTTGTTAGTCCATCTTTGATTAATTGGCTATTTAACTGTGCTATTATTTTTCACATGTTTGTAGATTTCTCAAAATTTCCTTCTATTACTCATTTCTAATTATGATTTCAGTCATTTTAAATTATTGAGAGTTATTTTATGCTCTAATATATGGCTTGTTCTGGAGCACATTCCATGTGCCTTTGAGAATAAGCTGTATGCTGCTCTTTTTGGGTGGGGTATTCTATAAATGTCTGTTAGGCCATGTGAGTGAGTATTGTTCACATCTTCTTTTTCCTTGTCAATGTTCTTTGTAGTTATTCTATTACTGAAAGTGAGGTAGTAAAGTCTCGAAACACTATTTTTTAATAGTCTTTTTCTTCCTTCAGTTCTGTCATGTTTTTCTCATGTATTTTGTGGCTCTATTATTAGCAGCATATATGTTTATAACTGTTAAATATTTCCAGTGGATTGACTTTTCTACCACTATTAAATGTTTCTATTCATCTCTAGTAATATTTTAACTTTAACACCTATTTTGTCTACTATTAATGTAGCAACTCCAGCTTTCTTATGGTTGCTGTGTGAATGATATCTTTTTTGTCCTTTTACTTTCAACCTATTTAAAGTGTATCTCGGGGTGCCTGGGTGGCTCAGTTGGTTAGGCAACTGCCTTCGGCTCAGGTCATGATCCCAGAGACCCGGGATCGAGTCCCATATCGGGCTCCCTGCTCGGCGGGAAGCCTGCTTCTCCCTCTCTCGCTCCTCCTGCTTGTGTTCCCTCTCTGGCTGTGTTTCTCTCTGTCAAATAAATAAAATCTTTAAAAAAAAAATAAATAAAGTGTATCTCATGTAGGGAGAGATGACTGGTCCTTCTTTTTAATCCAGCTTGACATCTCTGCAATTGTCATTATAATAGTACAGTTGTGCTGTTAAATTGTTGGTTGTGGAATCGGGGTCAAGATGGCGGAAGGCCAGGTGACCGCATTTCAGGGAGTTCCCTGAAGAGAGCTGAATTCCAACAAAAAAACCACTACAAGACCACCGTGAACACCCATGAAACCAGCCTGAAATGTGATATTTCCCACTTCTGGACCACCACGAGAGACAAAGAACATCGGCAAAAAGGTAGAAACAAATTGGAGGGTCTGGA
>PITA01009246.1:0-79015 GCA_004023965.1 Spilogale gracilis | reverse complement strand
ATATATATATATATATATATATATATATATATATATATATATATATAATGGAATATTATACAGCCATCAAAAACCCATGAAATCTTGCCAGTTGCCCACTTGTGACAACATGGATGGAACTAGAGGGAATTATGCTAAGCGAAGTAAGTAAATCAGAGAAAGATTATCATATGATCACAATGATATGAGGAATTTGAGAAATAAGACAGAGGATCATATGGGAAGGGGGGGAATGAAACAAAATGAAATCAGACAGAGAGACAATCACAAGAAACTTGTAATCTCAGGAAACAAACTAAGGGTTGCTGAAGTGGAAGGGGGTAGGAAGGATGGGGTGGCTGGGTGATGGGCATTGGGGAGCGTATGTGCTATGGTGAGTTCTGTGAATTGTATAACGCTGATGAATCACAGACCTGTACCCCTGAAACAAATAATACAATATATGTTTTTGTTTGTTTTTTGTTTTGGGGGGGAGGGTTAAATTTATTTTATTTACTTTTATATTTTTTATTTTATATTTTTATTACATTATTTTATTTTTTCAGTGTTTCAAGATTCATTGTTTATGCCCCACACCCAGGGTTCCATGCAATTTGTGCTTTCAATATCCACCACCAGGCCTATCCATCCCCCTACCCCCCTCCCTTCCAAGACCCTCAGATTGTTTCTGAGTCCGAAGTCTCTCATGTTTCATCTCCCTCCCTGATTTACCCCAGTTCACATTTCCTTTCCTTCTCCTACTGTCCTCCATATTACTCCTTATGCTCCACAAGTAAGTGAAACCATGTGATATTTGACTTTCTCTGCTCGGCTTATTTCACTCAACATAATCTCCTCCAACCCAGTCCATGTTGCTACAAAAGTTGGGAGGCATACAATTCCAACATATATATGGACCACATCTTCTTTTTCTATTCGTCTGTTGAAGGGCACCTTGGCTCTTTCCACAGTCTGGCAATTGTGGCCATTGCTGCAATGAACATTGGCATACATATGGCCCTTCTTTTCACTACATCTGTATCGTTGGGGTAAGTACTCAGTAGTGCAATTGCAGGGTCATAGAGTAGCTTTATTTTTAATTTTTTAAGTAATCTCCACACAATACATTATATGTTAATTTTTTTAAAAAAGTGTGTGAGAGAAAACATTTCCGGTTATATTTAAAAAAAATATATCTTGTTAAGTTACATTAGAATACAAAGATACAGAAAATTTAAGAATGAATTAATAGACCCTGATTCTGAGACAAGCTATTACACAATGAAATAAAACTGCAGTCTGACCATTTTTCTCTCTTTAGTGCATTTGAAGGTTATAAGGGTCATAGTATAGTACTTTAAGTAATGTAAATTATTTAGTTTAGGATGCACATCTGAATAAAATCCTAAGATCAACGAAGGGGTAATTTTGAAATGAATGTTGGGTTTTTCTGTGAGTACTATTTTTCATTCTAGAAGAATTTTTGTCTTTCTGGACCTGCTTCAGAGAAAGCAAAGACCAAGAATTATCTTATTTCCTTTGTAGTATTTTAACCAGTATTTCTAGAGAAACAAATATGATGTGGTATGGTATGGTGTGATATGACAAATATTGGATACCCTTCAAAGTCTTTTCCAGTCTTTTGATGTGGCATCAGCATCTAAGGGAACAGTTTAGAAGACCCAGGGCTCCTACCTCACCAGTTGAGTTATAAATTGAGTGAGAGCTGACTGATGATATAAACAGTTTTTTCAGTTACCTTCCAGATTATCCCAATGTATGAGAACATGTTTTGTGGTAGAAAAGCATGTCCCAGCATGTTAGAGAGAGAGCACAGGTTTGGGAGCCAATGGGTCTCTATTTGAGTTTTGACCACTCCAAAGATGTGTTAATTAGGATATTTAAACTCACAAATTTTACCTCCTAGAGTATTAAGTGGGGGCTGATAATAGCCACTTTATAGGATTATTTTGAGGCTTAACTAAGATAAAGTAATAAAAGTGCTTTGAATATTTTGAAATGTAACATATGCTTTATCTTCTTACTGTAAGAATAACTATATATATATAACTATCTAACTATATAAATTTATATAACTATAATTAATGTTAACTTTATAGGCCTGTCTTTATCTTTTCTGGATATCCAATAAATAACTTAGAATCATGTACTTGGACAAATACTAAACAAATGAAAACCATAATGAAACACCTCTATTTAGGACCTTATTACAGGGGCGCCTGGGTGGCTCAGTGGTTAAGTGTCTGCCTTCAGCTCAGGTCATGATCCTAGAGTTCTGGAATTGAGCTCCGCATTGGACTTCCTGGTCAGTGGGAAGCCTGCTTCTTCCTCTCTCACTCCTCCTGCTTGTGTTCCCTCTCTGGCTGTGTTTCTCTCTGTCAAATAAATAAATATATATATTTTAAAAGAACCTTATTACATCAAGCACTATCAAAATACTTTTATGAATACTAATTTATTCTTAAAAATCTTATAAATTATAACATCTTTCCATTTTGCAAATGAGAAAAGTTAGGAATGGAAATATCCCAAGTCTTTCAGTGACAAAGCTGGGATTTGAAGTTAGAGCTGCTGGACTTTTGTCTTCACCAAACGTTGTGTTCAGTATTAACTTTGTTATGTGTCGTGCTAATTTGCATGCACAACAGGAATACAGCTGAGTTGTTACAAGAGTAAAGAATTTTCCATGGGCTATAAACTGTGAGTGGGACCAGGAGTGGTCATTGGGTAAAGTTGGTTGTCAACAACTGGGAATATCATCAAAGGTGATCATTACGAAAGGTTAAAGGCAAAGGAGAGCCTGAAAGAGATAATTTCCTTTGTGTTTTTTCATATGGAGGACTGCACCCTAGAAAGAAGTATGAGAAGACGTTCTGGAAAGGGTTGTTTTTTAAAAGATCACTGAGGAAGTGCAGCTCCTCTTCTTTCATTTTTGCAAATTAAAACAAAACAAACATACCAACCAACAACATAACCTACAATGAAACAGGTACAAGTTACTCTGAAAACAAAAGAATTGGATTACCTGAAATCTAAGATATTATGGGTCTTACTAAGAGAATAAATAACAAAAGGAGATTAATAGGTTAATTTAGAATTTGCTTACTAATGCATACTATGTTGACATAAAGATCACTTAAAAGCGTCAAACATGGGGCACCTGCATGGCTCACTCTGTTAAGCATCTGACACTTGATTTTGGCTTGGGTCATGATCTCAGGGTTGTGAAATCAAGCCCCACCTTGGGCTCTCCCTCTCACTCTGGGCCCACCCCCCCCACCTCCATCATGCTTTCTCTCTCTCTCTCAAAAAAGAGGTGGGGGATCAAACAATGAAGAGAGACAACACACATGGTTAAGTTTGGATTTACTCTACTTCCTTTTGTTCATTTTTTCCCTTAAGCTAAAAAATGTAATTTACTGACTGACTCTATCCGTTGGATTTTGCTTCATGAGAAATGACACCAAAAGTTAGTGTTTGTTTGTTTGTTTTTTAAGATTTTATTTACCTATTTGACAGGGAGAGAGATCACAAGTAGACAGAGAGGCAGGCAGAGAGAAGAGGAAGCAGGCTCCCTGCTGAGTAGAGAACCCAATGCGGGCCTCCATCCGATCCCAGGACCTGAGATCATGACCTGAGCCAAAGGCAGAGGCTTTAATCCACTGAGCCACCCAGGCACCCCAAAGGTTAGTGTTTTAAAGCAATAAACATTTATTTGGCTCATGACATTTTGTTTGGGTTTCACTGCTTGGAGTCCAGGCCTTACTCAGTTGTCTGCTGTTAACCCAGGTAGACCTCAGCTGGCATGGCTTGTCTTTTGTCTATCAATGTCACCTGTCATCTTTCACCTGAATGGGTGTATGTGCTTATTCACCTGGCAAGCTACAGAACACAGGTGCTTGTCAAACTTCCGTTGCTCATGTCTCCTTTACTGATGCCCAAATCAAAGATGAAAAGTAGATAATACCTTTGATGGGAGGATCAGTAAAGTCAAACTGCAATGACATGGATTTATGGGGAGAAAAAAATTGTGGCCATCCATCACATTGATCCATCACATTGATCCTTTTACAATTTTAATATAAATAATATAAAATTATAAATAAATTATTAGTTATAAATACTCATTCTTTTTTTGAGATTTTATGTATTTATTTGACAGAAAGAGACAGAGAGGGAGAGTGCAAGCACAAGCAGGGGGAGTGGCAGAGAGAGAGGGAGAAGCAGGCTCCCTGCTGGGCAGGGAGCCCAATGCAGAAAGCTCTATTCCAGAACCCTGAGATCATGACCTGAGCTGAAGACAGACACTTAGCCGACTGAGGCACATAGGTGCCCCAATTACAAATACTCATTTGTTTTCTTTTTTAGTATTTTATTTATTTATTTGACAGAGAGAATCACAGCTAGAGAAGGAACACAAGCAGGGGGAGTGAGGAGGGAGAAGCAGGTTTCCCCCCAAGCAGGGAGCCCGACGCCGGGCTCGATCCCAGGATTCTGGGATCATGATAGGAGCTGAAGGCAGATGCTAGAGGACTGAGCCACCCAGGTGCCCCTATAATTGTCTTTATAATGTGTATTTTTATTTTTTATATAATGAAAATCAATGACTGTATAAAGAGGTATATATTTTTTTCAGGTTTAAAATAACCTTTAAGAGGGGCCGGGGTGGCACAGCAGGTTAGGCATTGGACTCTTAGTTTTGGCTCAGATCATGATCTCAGTGTTGTGAGACTGAGCCCTGAGGTGGGCTCTGAGCTGGGTATGCCTGGTGTGGAGTCTGCTTGAGATTCTCCCTCTCCTTCTCCTTCTGCCCCTCCCCAACTTGCACAAGTTATCTTTTTTAAATAAGTTAATTAATTAATTCATTCATCTTTTATAATGATAACAATTATGTCTTAAGGGCATGGAAAGTTCAAGTTAGAGATTCAAATTACTGGCAATGAGGGGGGTGGCTCTGAACCCTAATCTTTTTTTCGTAATGTGCTGAGTAGCCTATATTCTCAATTACATACTTGTCTTATAGCCACTTCAATAATCATCAAATGTCTTTTGCCTAAACATGATCCTGTTAATGCTTCTAGCAGCCTTCCAAATTGCTCTGTTAGACTGGAATTTAGAAACAAAATATTCCCTATATTTGAAGTCTACTAAGTGTTCATGAAAATATCACCTCTTTTAGAAATGCTAATTCGAAAAATTATTTTTACATTACAGAGTAAAAAAGATGAGTTGGGGGCGCCTGGGTGGCTCAGTTGGTTAAGCCACTGCCTTCGGCTCAGGTGGTGATTCCGGAGACCCTGGATCAAGCCCCACATTGGGCTCCCTGCTCGGCAGGAAGCCTGCTTCTCCCTCTCTCACTCCCCCTGCTTGTGTTCCCTCTCTGGCTGTGTTTCTCTCTATTGAATAAATAAATAAATAAAATCTTTTTAAAAATGAGTCAAAAAATTAGAAAGTTTGCAGTTTTAGTTTTTCATTGTAATCTAGTGAGAAAAAGGCCTATGAGCATTTGTTGATGTTTTTGTTACATTAACTCAAATTTGGACAAGGTTCTTAATTCCTTCCTGATCTGATCACCTCTGTGCACTCTATCATGAGCTTTTCTTTAAGTACCTCCGTTACCATGGTGTTAAGGACAGTGGGAGGTCCTCCCACCTGTATCCCTTTAGAGGAAAATAAAATCGTGTCTTGGATACAATCCTGGCATTTAAACTCTCAGGAAGGACTTTCTCCCACGATGTGGTGTGTATATGTGTTCATGGGTTAGAAGGGGGAGGGGAGACATTGAGAAAAGACATTGAGAAGACATTGCCTTCATTGCTCTTGTTAGGATTTTACCTTCTCCCCACTCAGTGCTAATCTTGCTCTACTCTGAGGCCATGTGGAGACGTGAACATTGACCCTTTTTCTTCCTGCTTCCTAGCCTGCTCCATGAGAAAAGCAGACCCCACACAGATACCTTACGCATGTCTCCCTAAAACTCTCCATTTCCAAAAATTAAAAACAAAACAAAACAAAAACAAAAACTAAAAAGAAACTCTCCATTTCTGGTGGGAAGGAAATTAACTTTACCTGCCTCTGTGATCAAACCCCAGACTCCATTTTATGCCCACATGTCCCGAATGTTCTAAATCCCTGGTTACTTCCATAATCTAAATAACCCAGATTAAAAAGAGAGAGATTTACCTTTTTAAAGCTAGATTTACTGAATATTCTATCTTTACTTGAATTAGCAAGATAATAATTCATATCAGTGCTAAGCTTACAAATAGAACCTACCTGACACGTAATAAGTCATTTACAATTACAGTTCAATTTCAGGCTTATTTCCGGGAACTCTGAAGTCCTTGATTTCATAAGATACTCATTGACTTATATATAACCTGAAATGGAGTTTAATGGGAGGTGGCTTGAATGCTGTCCCTTTCCTCCTGTGACTTTAGAAAATAATTTTTTCCAGTATTTCAAGTTTCTGTGAGGAAGGAGGTTTCTCTGGGTTTGGTTTTCTGGGGGCTCTGAGATCATGCCATGTTCAGGTGCTGCTCACAGAGCCAATGTTGATTCAGAGTCCTCCCACCTCCCATTTACACAGGTTAAGAATCAGGCTCATGGTAACTCTGATAGGGAAAAATCAGGGCACAGCAAGAAAAAGGTGGACTTTGACTGACTTATGCCTCCTGCCCCTCAGCCAGGTCTTGACCTTCAGCACTTGCTCCTGACATATGCTTCTTATGTCTGTCAAGAAAAAGACTGAAAGAGCAATGACAAAATGTTCTATCATCTTCCCTGCCTCAGAAATAAAATGAAAACAGAGTTATCTCAAATTAGCTTTAAATTGCTTAATACCTAGGTTTATTTAAAATATGTGAAAGTAAATGCAGGCTATATATATTTTTTAAATGGTCCTAATCTAATGTTACCATATTAATAAGTAATTAATGCCAAAATTATTAATGAGACATCTTATATTCTTTTTTGGTAACAAATCTTCAAATTTTGTGTATATTGTCTGTGCATGCCATTAGTGGTTTTGTCAAAATGAAGGCAAGAAAAGTAAGTGTAGTGGAACAATAATTTATTAATTGATGTTTGTCTGTATTTTAACACTCATCACAACACCAGTCTATAAGCAGAACACTAAACATGTGTCACAGTAATTGAATTCAGCCAACTTTAGTATTTTTCATGGTTCAAGTGTACAAAGCCATAAAGGAGTGACTGACTGGGTGGCTCAGTTGGCTAAGCACCTGACTTGATTTCGGCTCAGGTCATGATCTTGAGGTTCTGAGATTGAGTCTTTACTAACACTCTATCTCTCTCTTAGAAAAAAATAGGTATACACATATTTTACAATTTTATTGTTATGAAGGTATCTGACATGGAGAACATGGGCCTCCATTTGTGCTCTTGGACAAAGAGCCATAAATGTTAGGAGTGGGATTGATTACTTTCTTTCCACCATATGAACAGTACAGTGAACACAGGAGAATGCTTGAGTAGCCATAGACCTCCTCTGTAATAGCATTTGCCACTATGCTTCTTATTCTTTTTTTTTTTAAGATTTTATTTATTTATTTGACAGAGAGAGAGAGATCACAAGTAGGCAGAGAGGCAGGCAGAGAGAGAGGAGGAAGCAGGCTCCCTGCTGAGCAGACAGTTGGATGCGGGCCTTGATCCCAGGACCCTGAGATCATGACCTGAGCTGAAGGCAGAAGCTTTAACCCATTGAGCCACCCAGTGCTCTATGCTTCTTATTCTTAAATACCTTCTCATATTCCCTCTATTGTCTTCAACCTTTCCCTTTCAATGAAATAAATATTTACTGACTACATAAATCAATGTGATGTTTTGCAGTCTGTAAGGACTTTCACATACATTGTCTGGGTGGTGTATAGCATACTCTGTTAGGAAGGTCATAGCAGATAAAGAAACAGGTTGAGAAAGTTTGAGGGGCATCACCAAAGTTCAGCAACTTCTTGCCCAGGGCTTCTCATTTTTTAAAAGATTTTATTTATTTATTGGACAGAGAGAAACACAGCTAGAGAGGGAACACAAGCAGGGGGAGTGAGAGAGGGAGAAGCAGGCTTCCCCACCGAGCAGGGAGCCGGTTGTGGGGCTCCATCCCAGGACTCTGGAATCATGACCTGAGCTGAAGGCAGATGCTTAACAACTGAGCCACCGAGGCACCCCAGGGCTTCTCATTTTAAGTTCTTGATCTTTCCACTTCATTTCATTGCTTTATTTTGGATCTTTTAGGAAACAGGACAAGGGGGAATTCTTTCCAGAAGAATTTTTGGCAGAGCAAATAGCATAAGCAAAGAAACAGACAACTGCCCAGTTTGGCTAAAGTTCACTGTCCATGTTCAGGAAAAATAGAAAATATGGGAAAGAAGAGAGCACTGTGTAGATGAAGCCTTGGATGTCAGGTTTGGGATTTTGTGTTTCAGTCTGATGAATGTGTGCTATAGATTTTTTAAAGTAAGCTCTATGCCCAACATTGGGCTTGAAGTCATGACCCTGAGATCTAGAGTTGCTGAATATGTGCTATATTTTTTTAGAGAAAGTAATTAAAGTAATGATGTCTTACTTTCTTATTAATAAAATACTATTAACTTGCTGTTGAGAGCAAGCTGACTTTTGCCTTAGTAGGAGTGGGAGGAAAAAAAAGTAGTGCAACTTGCATCTGCCAATAACAAGTTCCTGAGGCCCACATCTTCCTTTCATTCTCCAGTGTGGGAAGGAAGCACATAATCCTGACCAGCTGGCTCCTCAGTGGGTACAACCGGTCAGGAGGGTACCAGTGTTAGAGAGGATGGATGGATAAGTTCCAATTTCGCCACCACTTTTGAGCCACATACCCAAATGAGGATGAATCAGCCATGTCTTTGTACAAAGGACAAGACATTTTCTTTTTGAATTCATATGTTATACTTTTATGGACTCCTTATTTCCAACACAAGGGATAATTATATGTTTAGACTTTTAATTTTCAACACAGCAGTCAGAGCACTCCCTTTGAAACATGTAAGATCCTATTATTCTTTTGTTTGAAACCTTGTAATAGGTGTGCCTGGGTAGCTCAGTAGCTAAGCATCTGCCTTCAGCTCAGGTCATGATCCTGGAGTCCTGGGATCAAGCCCACATCAGGCTCCCTGCTTAGCAGGGAAGCCTGCTTCTCCCTCTCTCACTCCTGCTTATATTCCCTCTCTAGCTGTGTTTCTCTGTCAAATAAATAAATTTTAAAAATCTTAAAAAAAACCAAAAAACCCTATGATAGTTCTCTGTTCTACTTGGAATGAACACATAAATTCTTTAAGACATGCCAGAGGGCCTTAAACAATCTAGTTCTCCATTACCCACCTAGTCTATCTTCTCTCCCTCTCTTCCTCACTCTTCCCTAGCTACACTGGCCTTTCTGGTGTGCCTCAGGACATTTGCACTTGCCATTCTCTCCGCCCAGACAATTCTTCCTCGATGCCTACAAGTTCACCTTCTCACATCCTTATGATCTTTGTTCAAAAATCCTCTTCCCAGTGGGGCCTCCCTAGTTATTATGTTTAAATAAACAGAGTCCCCTTTCTATCACACCCTTTCATCTTTCTCTTTCATTTTTCAACATACTATTTGTCAATATCTAGCATTCTATTTCTTTTATTTACAGGTTTGTTTCTGGTCTCTCTTTAGCCACTTGACCATTAGCACCAAGGGAAGAGATTTGATCAGTTTTTCTCATGGTTGTATTTTCTAAGACCTGTAACAGTGCCTGACACATACATGTGCTCAACAGAAATTTGTTGAATGAAAAACTGAGGTCTTTTATTCTCTGATGACTGAGCATAGAATTTCTTTGGCTCTTTTAGTTTGTTAAAGAACCTATTAATCTTCTGATGAATTTCTATAAACCTAGATAAAGTTCTGCTTCCTGCTGCATATTTGGGGTTACAATGATAGAG
This sequence comes from Spilogale gracilis, assembly GCA_004023965.1. Taxonomy (NCBI): domain Eukaryota; kingdom Metazoa; phylum Chordata; class Mammalia; order Carnivora; family Mephitidae; genus Spilogale; species Spilogale gracilis. Next base: position 69,065 of record PITA01009246.1, on the reverse strand, counting down.
GCTTCATCCCCCCCTACCCCATTTTCAGGACTTATAATGTCAGCAGGGTTTTAGTCTGTCTGAACAAAATGACCTATTTCTTCTAGGTCATAGAATGGGCTTGTTAAACATGAGATTCGAAAAAAATCTCCATCTGCTGAGTGGGATGTGGGTACCATCTGTCGTCAGAAATATTATTCACCAATCTGTCTAATTCATTATTTTTCTCTAATTTCACTTTGTATGTATGTATTTAATTTGTGCGATTATAATATTGTTTTATGCTCACTGACTGCTAACTTTGGAAATGCTTCAAATCATGTATGTTTTTCTTGATAACCAAGTTTCAATACTTAGGGATGAAGGTCCAGGTTTTACAATGTCTAAAATGGTGGGGTGTGCACAGAAGTTCAAATAAATATGGGTTGACTTGGTATAGTAATGGTAATTTTTAATTATGAGAATCAAATAATGCCATAGAAATTATAATCATAATCCATGCATATCAACTACACCACGTTTTTCAAGGTATGTATCAAAAACAAATCATGTATGTTCTTACAATATCATGATATGTGAAATCAGAGAATGGAAGAAAAGGAATAAGTGGAAGGATAACTTTCTATTACATTGTTTCAGTGTTTCTGTTCAATTATTTAAGCATTGAGAGAATCTTTAGAATGTTTACTAATTTTATTCAACCTGGTATGTCTTGTTCATATGTTGTTATAAAATTAACTGGTATAATGTTGATAAGAACAATTTCAGTGAATCCTCCAAATCCATAGAGTCTGTCCATGTTTCGCCAATAAAGAACTTTGTAAGAAGGGCAGAGTTCCATTGGAGAAATGGAAGCTAACTGTTCATCTCTGATATGAAAGCAAAGGAGAAAGAAGCAATGTTCCTTAGCCCTAAATCTGAATCTCTTCTTAGGTCTTAAAACTTCACTCCATAGACTCCAAACCAGTGTCACTGTTAAGCAATTCACTTCCTCTCTGCCATGCTTCTTAGTTTCTAGGAAATCTCAAGGCTTTTGAGAAACAACACTGTGCTTCAGAAAATATTCAAAGTCCTTGAAACAAAGGCTGTTTTTGACAGATAATATGACACCGTTTCTTATTCAAAAGATGATTCTTAGAATTTCTGGGCATTGTAAAAAAGAAACAGTTGATATAAATGAATGTCCTTTAGCTACTATCAAACAGAAGGGAAGCATTTCTAAAAGGAATTTGACAGCCTGGTGATATCTATAAAGTTTTTTATCAAGATTAGTGGTCTGAAAATTGATTCTGTCATAGTATAGCTATCCTGATTTCCTAGAAATAATCACTATTAATTAATTAATCTAAATAATAATTTTTTATTTGAAAGAACTTTAGACTCAAGTACATTGTTGAAGGCTATTGTCATTTTCTTCAGAGATATAAAATCACTACCTTGTTCTAAAATTATCATTTTCATTAGTTACCCATTAATACATCTATTAAAGTAGAAACACTTTCACCTTCCCGTTCCGGCCTCACCTGAAGCCTCCCCTCCAGGCAAGCTGGTTACTCCACTGTTTCAGTGAAGGCCTCTGGAATTCCTATTGCCAGACCTTTGCAACAAACTTTTTTTGCCCTTAAGCATGACTTACGTGCTTAGGTCCACTCAAAGCCAGCATCTAGCATGAATGCTCCCCTGTTAGGGCCATGCTCCAGTTTTGATCCTGTAGACATTTAATTGCTGGGGATACTCAGAATCATGAATTTGATGTTAGACCTTTTCTTTTATTATAAGTGAAATAATGGACAAGTACATGTCTCCCTAAGTCCCAGTTTCTTCATCTCTAGAATGGTAATAACACCACATTCACAGAATTATTGTGAAGATTAAGCTCTGCATACCCTAAAAAGTTATGGAAATATTAGATGTATCATAATTTCTGTTCAGTATCATGTATTATTTTTAGTTATCATTTTATGTGTAAATATCTTTTCTCCATCAACATCATAAAACCTTTAGACTGCTGTATAGTTTTTATACTTCGTCCCCTTAATATGCCTGGACAGATATCCTTTTTATTCTACATGAACAAAAACACTTGTCAATCGATTGTCTGGATTTGATACAGTGATGAAATGTTTCCTTAGTATCTCACGTTCAATATCTTATTTATTATATAGTGCTTAATTCACTTTTATTGTTGTGAGAGGCAGTGGGCTTGGGATAATTTGAAATAATCACTGTGATAAAGAAGAGCTATGTTGTATATATTGCTTAAAAAAATATGTACACCTCTTTTCTCTACTAGAAAACCAAGGCTGAATTGGTGAAATGCCACTTGTCATTCACTGTTTTAAATCACATAAATTAACTTTCAAAGCTAAGATGCAGCCTTGAGTCTCTGTAGAATGACTTGTAATTCAGCCTCTTGGGGACTGGCTGTGTATCAAAACATGGTGGCTTTGATTAGAGCCATCAAAGAGCTAATAAAAGTGGAGAAGCTTGAGGTAGGGTGGAACAAAAGGAAAAGATGCTTTGTTTTAGGGACTTTTTTTTCATCCAATGATGACAGGATATCAGTGGCTGCTTCAGAGACTCAGGTAAGGGGAGTAGCCAGGGCGTAGTTTTGCGGGTCTCTAGGGCAAATGTGACAGTGGGGAGGACAGCAAGAAAAAAATGTATCATAACCAGATATATTACTTAAAAGGCCACTATTCGGTTATTAATATGAAGTTGAGTGATCTATTTATATGAGTATAACATTATCACAGGTATTTGTTAAGGCTTCAAAGCTGAAGGTAACCTTGAATTCACCAAGTATTCTATCATTTCCTCTTATCTTTGAGAGCTGCTACTGGGTTGAATTTATTTTTGTGCCTCACTGGGCTTCCAAGGGGAGAAAGAGGGTTGGGCTTTCCCTAAAAGGAGGGGCAAAAATAAAAGGGATATTCTTTCGCATGACTCCCAAGATTTTGAATGTTTTAGAGTATTCAATCAGGACAAGAAGAAGGAATTTTAAAAGTCACCAAAAAAAAAAAAATCATAGGAACCTACAATTGCTTGAAGAACAAGGATGAACTATTGGATAGAACACATGGTGCTATTTAGAAAAAAAAAACTTTTAGCAATTCATCAACATAGTAACGTTGAAAATATCCATTCTTATTTACTTAGAAATTCTATTCTTGATAATCTTTCAAAAGGAAATATAAAGAATAAAAGCTTTATTCACCAAGATATTATCTAATATAACTTAACTATAATGCAACTATTAAGATACTGCTATTAAATGTGATATGTATAACATGCAATAATGTTAAGAGAAAAAAAGTCAGACATAAAGTTATGTTTATATTGTATGATCAAAGCTTTAAAAAACAAACAAAATGATATATAAAATATTATAAGAAAATACACCAAACTGCTAGTGGGGTTATATCTAGGCATAGACCACATCAAATTAGCTCTTTAACTTTCATGTGTATTACATAAGGAAAAGACAATTTAAAAATCAGAGGCTAAGTTATTCCTGTTGAAACTGAGGGAACAGAGTTCTCTCCCTTCCTTTTTCTCAGAGCATTTACTTTAGAACTCTTGTAATTGCAAATACTTTCTCCTCTCTTGGAAATAGATGTAATTCAGCTTTATGACCCAGGAAGTCTCTTTCAAGGATCTGAGAACCACCTCTTTGAAATGCAAACATCAAATCTTTCCACTGTGTAAGGACACAGTGAGAATGAGCCTGCTTGTCTATGGACCAGGCGGTGGGTTCTCAGGAACCCAGAATCTGCCAGGTTCCTTGGTCTTGGACTTCCCGGTCTCTACTCCAGAACTGTGAGAAATAAATGGCTGTTGTTTAAACCACACCTCCCTTCCTATCCCAAAAGAAAATGTAAACATCAAAGAAGATAAATGAGAGGGCAGGAACCTAACTTCAGTGAGCACCTTTTTTTTTTTTTTTTTTTAAGATCTTATTTATTTTTTTTGACAGAGAGAGAGATCACAAGTAGACAGAGAGGCAAGCAGAGAGAGAGGAGGAAGCAGGCTCCCTGCTAAGCTGAGAGCCCGATGAGGGCCTCGATCCCAGGCCCTCGATCCCCGATCATGACCTGAGCCTAAGGCAGAGGCTTTAACCCACTGAGCCATCCAGGCACCCTTCAGTGGACATCTTATTCCAAGTTGGAAGACTATTTTCTATTATAAAAATATAAGTTTGATTTTCCTGTGGATAAGGTCTGTTAGTTAGCACGGATGGCCATTTCAATTACCAGGTGAGTTTAGGGCAAACTATGTGTGACAGATGATGCCGTCCAGCCCTCTTAGTAAGGACTAGTTACTGTTATCTTGAAAACATCTATGTAATGGGTTGATTCAGCTTAGTTATATAAGGAGGGTGAAATTCCTTTCTGTGTATGCAATCTCTTAGCAGATTATCCGTGATGTGCATTACATTCCGGTTCAAGGCTTATTCTGTAATAAAAGTGCTTTCATTCTCCACTGTTGTTTGGGGCTGGGAAAACATTGTGTTTTAGTTATATTTCTTCAACAATGCCAAATTTTATATATTGAGCTTTATCACACTTGTGGTGGAAAAATATTTTACTTTATAATTTGCTTTTATTTCGCGAAATGATGACTTCTTTATCTTTTTATTATTAGTTTATAACTCCTTTGTTGGTTTACCCTAATCTGAGCTATAAGCTTGTCTCTGCTCCAAATTCTTTTGACTTGGACACTGTTCCATTTTTTTCTGAGCTGCAAGTTGTACACTTTTACGCCTGAAAAATACATATCAGTATGGTCTTACTACAGCTAAGAGTCCATCAGTCTCCCATGGAGATCAATTTAAAACCTGCCCTGCTTTTCAAAGCATCCATTGTCTACTCTTGCCACTCCTTTTTACCAACGTACTGCATGATAACCAGGTCAATTAGTGAAGAATGGAAATAAAAGACGTCCAGATTAGAAAAGAAGTATAACTATGTCTATTTATAATCACAGACCCTTACCTCACACCAGATACAAAAATTAATTAAAATGAAAAATAAACCTGAATGTAAGAGCTAACCAACAACATGCTTATAAGGAAATATAGAAGTAAATCTTTATGACCTTGTATTAGACAATATTTTTTAGATATGACACTAAGCAAAGTGTCAAAAGAAAACAAATCTTAAGGAACACTGTCAAAATAGAGAACTTTTGTGCTTTAAAGGACACCATTAAGAAAACAAAAAGACAACACACAGAATAAGAGAAAACATATGTAAATCATGTATCTGATGGAAAAGCTTGTATCCAGAATATGTAAATAATTCTTACAAGTCAACAATAAAAAGATAGAACTATTAAAAATTGGGAGCAGATTTGAACAGACAGTTCCCCAATGAATACATACAAACAGCCAATAAGTACATGAAAGATGCTCAATTTCATTAGTCATTAGGGACATGAAAGTCAAAAATATAATGAGGTAATACTTCACATCCAGCGATTGGAATTCAAAAAACATTGCTAAAATAAAAAATCCTGACAATGACTACTATTGCCAAGCATGTGAAGAAATTTTAATTCTTGTACCTTGCTGGTGGGATGGTAAAGGCCACTTTGGAAAAATATTTGCCAGCTCCTCAAAATATTAAACATAGATTTACCTTATGACCCAGAAAGTTCCACTTCTAGGTATCTATTCAAGAGAAATGAAGCACATATTCTCATGAAATCTTGTATCTGAAGGTTCTTAGCAGTGTTATTTATAATAGCCCCAAATAGAAAGAACCCAAAAGTATATCAACTAATAAGTGGAAAAAATGTACACACATACAATGAAGTATTATTTGGCAATAAAAAGAAGTACTGATACATGTTACAATGTGAATGAACTTTGAAAACACTATGCAAAGTAAAAAAAAAGCCAGTTAAAAAAGCCATATATCCTATGACTCCATTTCTATGAAATGTCCAGAATAGTCCAAATTCTAAAGGCAGAAAATAGATTAGTAGTTACCAGGGTTTGTGTGTTTGTGTGTTTTGGGGTCTATCAGTCTAGGATTTTTTTTGGGGGGTGATGAAAATGTTCTAAAATTAGATAGTGGTTATGGTGGTACAACTTTGTTAACAGATTAAAAACCATTGAATTGTACATTTTAAAAGGACAAATGGTATGGCATATGAATTGCACCTCAATAAAGGTGTTATAAAATAAACCAGAAATTTTTCAGGAGAAGACAGCTTGTTCTGGCCAAGATGAAATAGTCCAATCCTTCTCAGGTCCTTCTTCTTTAAAAGTCCTGGACATACCACTATGAACAAATACCAGAAGTCTCTGAGAGCTAGGATGAAGACAGAGACTTCATCCAGTTACCCCAGGTTGTGAGGCCTGATACATGGTTGGGTTCCCTGGATTTTCCCTTGCCTTCCATATAACCCAGATGAGTCATTGGGAAAGCATGCACCCTGAACCACTGATAGGTGCAAACCAAAGGAACTCCAAGAAAAGCCTACTCACCCTAGCCAAAGACCAGGAAAAAGACAACATAACAGAACAGAAAAGCTTTTTGACAATACCTACCACTATTCGAGCAAAATACCAATACAATAGTCAACACTCTGCCCACCTCACCCACAGCACACATTTCATGCATTTGGCAGAGATGTGTGTGTGGGGGGGAGCCAATTCCATCTTCCATTTGATGAATACAGGCCGCAAGGGTCTGATGCTCCCACCAGGTGGTGTTAGTGGGGTCCCGCTGGGAGCTAGCCTCCATCCCAACCTGGCATCGCTAAAGTAAAATGAGAAGGACCAAGCTGGGCTGGTCTTCACTCTGTATTCCCACCCACCCCGTTGTCATGAGGACCCAGCAGGAAGTGGAGCCTCCCCTCCTGCCTGGCATCAAGGTGAATCAAGGTGGGATGAGGTGGGCTGGGAGGTATTCTTTTTTCCTCCACTCTGGTGCAGCAGGGAAATGTAAATTAGAACCACAAGGAGATATCATTACATGCCTATTAGACCATCTAAAACAAAAAACATTAATTACAAATATTGGTGAGGATGGCAAGAAACTGAATTTATCACACATGGTTTTTGGGAATATAAAATGGCACAGCTACTCTGGAAAATAGTCTTCCAGATTTTATAAAACTAAATATGCACTTGCCCTATAACCCAGCAATTGTACTCTTTGGGGACATTTACTCAGAGAAAATTTATGTTCATACAAAAATCTGTACAAGAATGTTCAAGGTGATTTATATAGTAAAACACTGGAAACTATTTAAGTGTCTTTAAGGATCTATATGGTTGAACAAATCCTAAGACAACCACACACTGGAATACCACTCAGCAATAAAAACTAATGAAATAATGATATATGGAAATAACTGGATGGATCTCAAAGACATTATGTTTAGTGGAAAACAGTTAATTTCACAGTGTTACATATCATATGATTCCATTCATATAACATCCTCAAAATGATAAAACTACGGAGATGGACAGATTAGTGGTTGCCAGTGCTCAGAGACAGGGGGAGTATGGGAGATGGACACAAATCCAAAGAGGTCACACAGGGAGTCCTTTCGTGATAATAGAAGATATCTGTATCTTGACTGTAATGGCAATTGTATAGATTTGTACATGGCAGAATGCATAGAATTACACACACACACACACACACACACAAATAAATACAGGTTTGTTTTTTTTTTTAAAGGTTTTTTATTTATTTGACAGAGGGAAATACAGCCAGAGAGGGAACACAAGCAGGGGGAGTGAGAGAGGGAGAAGCAGGCTTCCTGCCAAGCAGGGAGCCCGATGTGCGACTCGATCCCGGGTCTCCGGGATCATGACCTGAGCTGAAGGCAGTCAAAACCAACTGAGCCACCCAGGCGCCCCTAAATACAGGTTTTAAAACAGTCATGTACCAATGTCAATGACTTTATGTTACAGCTTCGTAAGATAACATCATCGGGGGACTCGGTAAAATTGCACATGACTGTGTTCTCAGCTTCCCATGAGACCACTAATATTTCTAAACAAAAAGCATAAAAAACTGTTTTCTACTTGCCAACCAAATGAAAGTTTAAAAATCTACATTTTGGGGGGTGACTGTTTTGTTGATTTTGTGTAGTTCCAGAAACTGTAAGCTTTTCATGCACAATTGTTGATTGAAATATTTGGTAACTCTGTGCTAAGGGAACAAATTACTGTCAATATTGCAGTTGCAAGAAATTAATCTAGACATGTTACTAGAAGAATAAAGTATGCTAAGTTTGCTCACAGCACTGACTGCTGGAGTGGAAAAGTTTAAAAGAATGATTTCTTCATGTGTCTTCAGGGACTTGCACAGCTATATTTTTTTTGAGAAATTGTTTCGCTATTGTAGCAATCAGTGTTTTTTTAAGGCTTTATTTATTTATTTGTCAGAGAGAGAGCACAAGCAGAGGGAGTAGCAGGCTGAGGGAGAAGCAGGCTCCCTGCTGAGCAATGAACCCAATATGGAACTCGATCCCAGGACCCTGGGACCATAACCTGAGCCGAAGGCAGACACCTAGCTGAGTGAATCACCATGACATCCCAATTAGTGTTTGTTTTTAAACTTTAGATTGTATCATCACACCTCCACCCCAGCCAGGCAAGTCATTGATTCCAAAATAGAGTTTAAGGATTTCTAACAATTATTATCATTATATATTTCGTTTACAAGTGCTTGATTTCTTTTAATTCTTCTTTCTGCCAATAGCAAATAAGTATCCCCAAAGTCTGTACTTGTATGTGTGATCTACCTTTTTTTTCACTGATACATTTAAAGTATAATAATTTTAAATAAAATTAGATTTCCAACAGGAAATATATTAAATGATTTAATACAAGATGTTTGGAGCACAAGCTGGATATTGGGTAAAATAGGAAAGATCATTAAAAATTTTTTAGTACAACCAAGAGTCAGCACTCAGCCTTACCAGTGAAATTGAGGGTAAAGGGCGCCTGGGTGGCCCAGTGGGTTAACCTCTGCCTTCGGTTCAGGTCATGATCTCAGGGTCGCTTCAGGCTTTCTGCTCAGCAGGGAGCCTGCTTCCTCCTCTCTCTCTGCTTGCCTCTCTGCCTACTTGTGATCTCTCTTTCTGTCAAATAAATAAATAAAATCTTAAAAAAAAAGAAATCTATGGTAAAAAAAGATGGTAAGAGGTAGCTGCCATCTAAAAATAACAGGATACACTTAGAGGCATATTTAAAATATGAGCTATAATATTGTAGCACTACCAAATGTCTAATCCTTTATATATTTCAATGGATAAAACCCTGAGAGTAATTGCATAAACCATCATTGCTCTTTTGGGTAACTCTGAAAGTGAACTATTCAAATAACCAGAAAATTCCCAACAAAGGAAACAACAATATCGGCAGGTAGGAAAAGCACAATTAAAAAGACAAAATTACTTGATAGTCAATTTAAAGAAAAAACCTTAGTAAAATTCCATATTACACTTATGGTCAAATCTCTTGGGAACTTAAAAAGAGGTGAAAAATTTACCCATACTGACCAGTGCTCAATAGCTCTAACACTTCAAAAGAATATCCTAGAGTGTACTGGTTGTTTATCATATGGTTTCACTTACTTGTGGAGTGTAAGGAGTAATGTGGTGGACATTAGGAGAAGGAAAGGAAATGTGAATTGGGTAAATCAGAGGGGGAGGCAAAACATGAGATACTGTGGACTCTGAGAAAGAAACTGAGGGTTTTGGAAGGAAGGGGGGTGGGGGGATGGGTGAGGGCACCTATTACATGGAGCACTGGGTGTGATGCATAAACAATGAATCTCAGAACACTGAAAATGTATTTTATTATTTATTTTAATTATTTAATTATTAATTAGTTAATTAAATATAATTATTAAACAATATTATTAAATAGCAATATAATGTTAAAATATTAAATATTTCATTAATTTATTATTTGATTAATATTTAATTATTTATTTTAAAATAAAATAAATTATTTAAAAAAGAATGTACAGGATGAGAGATGAATGTTTATCTTGCTCTTTATCTTAAATTGGAAAACATGGACACTAACAATTAAACAATTTCATCAGTTGTTTTTCCCCACTAATTTTAAAAGAATGCTTTATAGTAAAATAGCCAGTAAAGATAATTTTTAAAAAAATATGTGAGAATTACTCTTTTTTAATTTTTAAAAAAGATTTTATTTATTTATTTATTTATTTATTTGAGAGAGAGAGAAAGAGAGCATGTGTTCCTGCATGCACGCCCTGGAAGGGAGACAGAGGGGTAGGGAGAAGAATACGCAGATTCTGGGCTGAGCATAGAGTCCCATGGTGAGATGGGGGAGTGAGAGGGCTCCATCTAGATATCCCTGAGGTCATGATCTGAACGAAAATCAAGATTGGGTCACCTAACCGACTGAACCACTGAGGTACCTGGAGAGTTACTTTTAATGAGTGCAAAGACAGATATTGATGGATGCTCGCAAGGAAACAAATCTATGATGCTAACGTTGGTGGGAAAAGTCACCCTTTTGTATTTTGCATGAATCAGCAGCCCTGTAAGCAGCCCATCAATAATATCTCCTCTCAAAGGGTTTACCTCTTGATTTTCCTCCATATTAATGGATTGGAAAAAAAATGGGAGCTTTTGTTGTAAATTTGCAGAATTAATAATTTAGATGCTTATCTTTTTGGATGAATTTCTAAAGGAATGGGAAATGAATTTGAAAACTTGCTATTTGACATGTATGTGGTGATTTAGGCAGAGAAAAATGCTCATCAAATTTTCAATTTAGTGAAATTATTCTTTTTTAATGGAGAACTAAAAATTTAATATAACAATGTTAAAACATGGGTTAAAATGATGAATTGTGGCTTTGCCTAATCATACAGTAGTTCCCAGAGTTGACTTATTCCGCAAAAACACTTGAAGGGCAAATTGCTTGCAGAAGTGAAATTGTGAAAGCTTTCACTGGGTGTGACAGGACATAGCAGAACTAAAGTGTGAGAATTGTCATGAGTTGACTTTATTGACAAAGCAATTTTGCAAACTTAATTCAATTATGTGTGATAAAAGTTAGCCCATATAATGTAATCTTTTTTTTTTTCCTTCAAAAAGAGCCCTTCAGGATGTGAGGGTGATCTGGCTATGACATTCGTCACTGCACTCACTGATCACCAGGGTTGATTCAGCTGATCCGCTGGCTAGGCGGTATCCCCCTCCTCCCTCACCTCTCTCCGCAGTCCCTCCTGAAGCTGCTCAGTGGAACTGGCACTTTTTTTTTTATTATTTTTTAAAGATTTTATTTACTTATTTGACAGAGAGAGAGATCACAAGTAGGTAGAGAGGCAGGAAGAGAGAGAGGAGGAAGCAGGCTCCCTGCCAAACTGAGAGCCCGATGCGGGCCTTGATTCCCGGACCCTGGGATCATGACCTGAGCCGAAGGCAGAGGCTTTAACCCACTGAGCCACCCAGGCGCCCCTGGAACTTGCACTTATACAGGAGGACCTGTCTTTAGTCAAGGGTATAGGACTGGCGGCACTCTGAAGCCCCCAGGGAGCTCTCAAGGTCGATGTGTAGGAGAACGCGGGGCACCCAAGTTTCCAAGATTCCAGATACATCCAAATGAGAGACTGCATGTGGCAGTCTGCCTTTCCAAAAACAAAAAACAAAAACAAAAACAAAAAACAAAAACAAAAACAAAAAACAAAAGGTCCTTCAACTATTTTTCCCTTAAGACAATAAAAAGAGACATCCTCACAATATTTTCTATGACATGAGTGACTTGACTTTTCAGCTAAATGATACTTCAGTTTCTCACCAGCAAGCATCTCTTACCTTATTATGCTTATAAAGTTTGCCCAACAATGAGAAAAGTTATTTTGATTTGTGTGTACATTTTTAAATGGTACATTTTTAACGGTCTCAAAATATGATGACACTACGAAAAAAGAGAAATTCCTTTACATGTAAAATCAGATTGCCTCAATTCTATAAAGTAAGGACATTACCAGCTGTGCTTAAATTGGGAAGCAGAGAAGAAAATCTTGTTTTTCCTGATAGCAAAAGATTAAAATATTCAAGATTTGCATTAATTTATTCAACAAATGTTTATTGAGCCTACTATTTGCTGACACTTTTCTAAGTGCTTGGCACAATCAGTGAATAAAGCAGAAAATATCCTTGTTTAAGAGCTGAAAAATATTATGTTACACCCCTTCAAAATTCAAGAATTGTAGATACCATAGCAGATCTTAGGATTTCTTTTCTCTGCTATTAGAGAATTTTCTAACACATATCAAAAGGACAGCGGTCTAGATGCTCTTTTACTTCTGTAAATACCTAGGTAGTTAATTTGAGATTCAGAAGGCTCCTTGAGTGCAAGTGGGAAAGGTGAGCTGCTGGAATTGGATGACCTTGAGGGCTCTCTGAGATCAGTACAGATCAGTCTGCGGGAACCACCTCTCCTAGGATAGATTAGAATATGCCACAGCCAGGAATTTCATCTGTTCAGACCCTGGCCTTTTGCACTGGATGGCAATGAAACAGTACAAATGTTCTCGCTCTCAGGCTACCCTTGCTTGGGCTCCACGCAGGTCATCTCCATTCCATTCAGACAGAGCTCAGAGTAGCTGATCAAGTTTTGCCTTCAGTTACAAACACTTCGCATTTCTTTTTCTTTGAGACAAAATTCTATTCTCAGTGGCAACTTGGAGATTCCCTATGCTCACCCCTGTCACACATCTGGACAATTTTCTGTGATTTTCTAAGTTCTAAAAATGGGTTTACTCTTTGATTGCCTTTTTATATAATTATTGCAGAAGAACATCACTTTCCATTTCTGGGATACCTCATTTTGCTCTCATATGAAGGTGTGGGTGGCTTATTTTATAAGGCCCTCTGTCTGGATAAGGCTTTTAGATTCTGCTGATACAGTCAGAAGAAAATAATAAAACAAAGGGGAAGAGCAAAGAATATCCATCCGCATGTCATCCTCTTTACCTGTCTTTTTAAATTCCTCACAGCGAGGTTTCCTGGGGGCTTCCTATCAATTCTAGTTCCTCAGAATATTCCAGATGTGAGCTCAAGCTGCACTGTCCCTCCATGTATTTCAGCGTTGTGGTGTTACACTGCTAGTTGCCTACCAGCCGTTGATGCGCCTTTCACCTGCTGTCCATGTCTCCTCGGCTCCCAACTTCAGTAAAGATTTGATGTGCTGGTAAAGACCTCTCCCTCCCTTCCTAGTCCCAGTGGAAATGTCCCGGCCCACCTTGAGCTGCATCTCTTAACCTCCCTACATGTTGGTTCCCAGGACAAGGTTTCTTGATCTGGTATCTTGCTTTTGACAATTTCTTTCCCTGATTGCTTCATTCCTATCCTGGCCCTGGTCTCAGTTTCAGGTCTTAGCTGCCTTATGAAGAGTCTCCTTGAAGATTACCCCTTACCTGGTCCCAAGCATGACACAACCCAGAGTCTTTGATGTTAGGTTTTCCCCGGCCCCTCAATTTTCTTGGGAAAACCAAGGGCTTGCTTTTGCTGAACTGAGTAAGTCATGAATTCAGGTAGCTTTGACTCCCTGGGCTATGCCCTCACCGGCTTCCTTTTTAGCAAGGTGACATGCTTAGTTTCAGCTCTTCTCTCCTTGCCTGGGATCTCCTAGGAAGAATCTTTATTCCCAATAATTTATCTCCTGAATTTTAGCATATAGAAACTATTGCTCTCTTTTACTCCAACATGTAACTTCTTTTAAAAAATAATGTAAATGGTTCTCTGGTGTTCATTTTGGATTAACTATTTCACTCCAGATAGCATTCATTACCTTAGAGAACCTTTTAACTGGGCTAATTATAACATAAAATTTTGTGCAAAGTTTAAAGTATGTAATTCAGATTAGATAATTTAGCATTATTTTGAGGCTGAGTGATACTATATAGAAAGAAAAATCTGCAGATCCCAAACAGCTACTTTGAATTTATTTAATGACTTTTATAAAATGACATAAGTAAATAATTTTAACTCAAAAAGAAATTAGCAGATACAATTTATTTTGGAGTAAGATTATAAATTGGAAATAACTGCAAGCTCCAAGAGAAATGTTCTTATTTATTCTGGAGTACATTTAAGCCATATAGTGTGAAAATTTTCTCTGATTCTTTTGAAGGCTGAGGAGTTCAGGATTCACTTGATACTACAGATGAGATTGCTTTGGCAACTTATTAGTTTACCTTCAAGATTTTGGCCCACAGACAAAATTTATACAATATCAGAGCATAGGCACCAAAAAAATGAAACATATTTTGATAAAGTGGGCCTTCTTCATGACTTCTTTAATACTATCTTTTGAAACCATATAAAAATAATGACCTTGGATTAAGAAGATTGCAAGGCAAAATTAAGAGAAATTCTTCGTGAAATCAAAATGAACAATTTGTCATGCATAAAATGCAAGAGGAAAAAGAACTGTTCACTCTTCACTTCCTCTTCCTCTCTTTTGGAAAAGAGGAGGAATGAGGAGTCTATAGAACTACCTATTTATTTCTCAGTATTATCTTGAGAAGTATTTATTATCTTGGTTATTTAATTTTTCCATCTGTAATTAGAAATCACAAAGGCTGCCTTGAAGTTTGTTGGAAGAAGTCAACAAGTCAAGGAATATAAGTGTGCTTTGCAAACCATCAAGTCATAGATGCACGCAGGCATACAGGGAAAGAAGACACTCGTGTTGGAGCCTATCGTGGTGACCATCCTTATAACCTTGGCAGCCATACAGACCTCTGAGTTTCAGGTTTCTCCCCGCTCCATGAGATTTTTCTGCATGACTTTTATTTTCCTTGTTATCTAGACTCTATTTCTAGACTCCATCATAGCTTCATATAAGCAGAATTTTTTTTCAGAATTTGCCAGTCATACATGTTGGATTCAAAAGATCATTGCAACACGTATCACATTTTAAGTCTTTTGACTTTTTCCCACTGGAACAAAAATTATTTTCTACTATAGGAAGAATTCCTATGGTAAAAAATATTGACTAGACACTTGCCTAAAAGCTGCTTCCTCAAACTTTTTTTGTTTTGTTTGTTTTGTTTTAATTTTTTACTTTCTGAAGCCCATTTTTTGAGAGAGCATATTCTGGGCTATATTAAACAAGTAAGTCATAGTAGTACATTTTAATAAAGATACTTGCTACTTAAGAAGAAACATGCAGAATTTGAAGCAAAATAATACCATAATAGTAATCTGAGTCTACCTAAAGTAATTAAACTAAGTTCATCTATAAAGGCAAATTCCAGAAGAGTAACCTTTTTACAAACAAAAATTAATCTGATTCAATAAACACTTTAAATGGGCAGAGTGATTATCGGGATTTGAGAAGGTACCTGGGGTTACACATGGCCAGGAGTAGGAATTCATGCAGGCCTTTAGATTTTATTATGTGGAGATATTTTAGGAGAAGTTAGGCTGAACTGTGGACATGTTTGATTTTAGACTTCATAAAACTTTCAGCTTTCCTGGAAACCGCTATAGAAATGGAGGAAAATCAAAATATTCTCAATGTACAGACATGCCACAGCAGGTGTCTCCACACCTATTTTATTCAGTAACTTCCGATCACTGAAGGAGATTCTAATATCAAGTAGTTGTTTGTCAGCAAATGTGTCTAAAAATAATTCTGAAAATCTCTGCAGGGAAGAAAATTCTCTTTCTTAGGTCCACATATTTTCTCAGCATGACATGGAGTCTGGCTACGTTCTCTCTGCAGAGGTAAACCATGCATGATATGACTAACCATCTTCATTGTCTATGTAAAAGCAAGTGAAAGTTAAGGTTAATTTTTGATAAGTGATTATGCAAACATAACTTGTATCTTTATATTTGGCTTTGGTGATAAGGCAACAGAGAACTCGTGCAAGGGTTGTGTGTGCACACACACACAGGCACACGCACACATACACACACACACATGCACAAAAACTCAAGCACTTTTTCTGCCTTGTTCTTATTCCTTTTTGAGATCAGACTCCTCACTTGAAACAATGTAAGAGCTTTCCCCCAAAAAGTCTGTTCAGCAAAGCTTCTATTAATACAAGTGTTTCTAATCAAATATTTCTGAAATGTTTACAAATGTCTTAAATCCAGCATAATGAAGGGTATGTTGTTAGGAAGAAAATGCCCATCCAAAGTAGAAAAACTACCAGTTAAAAATCACAATACATAAAAAAATACTTTGAAGGATAATTTCCATTTACCTGACAGGTTTTTCCATAAAAAATTATAAAATATTTTAAGAGAAAACAGAACATTTCAATAATCTTTGTTTTAGTTTCTTCATCTTAACAATCAAGGAACTGGACTAGATACTACTTTTTTTCAACTCTAATATTCTATGATTTTAGTCAACATAGGAAGATGTTAAAATGTGTTCCATGTTTCATTCAAATAGTAATAGAAAACACGACTTAAAATTGTCTGCCTGACTATATAACCCTTTTATTTTACAGGTAACCAAAGCAAGTCCTAGGGAAGTAACATGACTACCCATGGTGCTCATCTATTTGGGCATAAATCAATGTCACTAATTCCAAATCTCTCTAAACATCAAATATTTTGCTTTCTTTTTGTTGTTGTTGTTTTATTAAATATTCCAGATCCCTCTCTGTACCCCTGGAAATTCTGTTTTAGTAATTATGGGATATGATCAGCAATCTAATTTTTGAGAAGAGATTCTTAATATTTTGACTGTAGCTAAATGTAGGACCGTAGATCCACATCAGATTAACCTGGGATAGTGATGGAGGAGAGTAGGTATGTTGCCCAATTCTTGGGCAGTCTCTCCAATGTAACATAGCAGCACCTTCAAATGGGTCCCTCATTGTATGCCACAGGCTACCACTTCCCTTTCCTCCCCTTCTAGATGAAAAGCATATAAGTGACATCACTTGGTGTCTAGGTTACTTTTCTCCAATAGGTTTCCTATGAAAAGGATATTCCTGAAAGAGATAAGAATTAAAAGCATGGATCTAAACACAGCAGAAATAGAAACAATTATAAAAGAATATTATGAAAAACTGTATGCCAACGGACTGGACAACCTAGAAGAAATGGGTAAATTCTTAGAAACACATAACCTACCAAAATGAAAACAAGAAGAAATAGAAAATTCGAACAGGCCAATTACTGGCAAAGAAATTGAATCAGTAACCAGAAAACTCCCAACAAACAGAAGTCCAGGACCAGATGGCTTCATAGGCAAATTTTACCAAATATTTAAAGAAGAGTTTATACCTATTCTCCTGAAACTATTCCAGAAAAGAATGGTTCTCTAGGCCTTGCTTATCAGTGGCTCCAACTTCATATTTTAGAAGTTTTACTCACCTCAACTCCTATAAACTCTCCTTATTGGAAAGCATGAATCTGTCTATCACCACGCAACAAACAGTCTCTAGCCTTTTAAGGCAGTCTGGGATTTGGAAATTATTTACTTTACCTCAGATCATGATGTGTAATGCAATGAATTTATCTTAATTGTTAAAATATATCATAAGAAGGTCTTTGAATACTTATGTCACTGGACTTTCTTAAACTTTCTGGTAGTAAAAAAAAACCTTAAATAGAAGTCATATCTAATACCAAAGTTGGTTTTATAGAGAGACAATGGAGAGCAAAGTTGCTTCTAAGATCTTCCATGTAAAATTCCAAGTATTTCAATATTCATACTTCCTTCAGTTCTCCGTATAGATCTTATGTGTTCACTGGATGCAAACTGTGGCCAAAATACACATTTCTGTTCCTTATGCTACTCATGGATGCCAAGGTTTAGTTTAAGGCTTTTGTTATGTAGAAACTATAAGAATATATTATAATTCAGCTCTCAATCAAATATCATTCTTAATCTTTCTTGTTAATACAAAAAGTGAATTAGTTTTTTACCTATTAATTTTAGGGAAAAGTTAGAAAAAGGAAATAACTTACCTCTAAATATGCCTTCAAATAAAGGAGATTAACTAAAAGCTATATAATTTAACACAAAAAAGTAGAATTCAACATAACTGAATTTCTTTTCATATCCTATTTAAGGATTATTTGTTACTAAAGTTAACAAAGTAAGTTCATTTTTAACTCCTTTTGTTTCTAAGGCAGTCTCATGATATGGCTCGAGGGATCAGGTACTCAGTTAAAGCCGTAATAGACTACCGAATGATATACAAAAGATTTTGTGAACATTTTATGTTTGCTTTAGAAGCCTGAACTATTAAACCTCTGACAATTTTATTGATTTAAGAGAGTAAACAAGAAAATCAATGGTGTTAGTCCATCCTTACATCGGTCAAGAAACTATTTATGAGTTGTATTTAGAAATCTACCAAATGTTATTAACGTGTATAATTCTTATTGTCAATATAGTCGGGGCCAAGAAAGTGGTTAGTTAATATATTTACCTCAAATGCCTTAAGTGGATACCTATTAAAAGGTATACAAAATATAAATAGTACTGTATATTTTCAAAAAATTTAAATAAACAGAGAGATACATAGGTATACATGTTATAATTTCAAAGTCAACACTAGCACATACGTTTTTCTTATCTAAATACATACTAGGATACTTCCTATTGCAACGCATGCATCTACAAACACATGGCCATGCACATAACCTTGCTTCCTGCCACTCGCAAGAACGTTAGAATATACAATATAGTACATCGTTTCAACTTAAATCATATTGGCAAATTAATGAGGATGGCATTAAAAATTCTGATCTAAGAAATCAAATACAGGAAGATAATTATTCCATAGATTAAAAACACTGAAGACTGATGGGAAGTTAAGATTGAAATTGTTTGTCCCAGTGATCTTGAAAGACAGAGAAGAGACGCAGTTGACTGTAAACACTCGGAAGGCTATGCTTGGCAATGAGGACTCTCGTCATCTAGAAATCCAGGCCGGAGACTCAGACCATGGAAGCTGCGGTTCGCAGAGAGATGGTGTAGCTGGGGGCAGTTCTCCGCAAGGCAGGGGGCGCTGATGGAGATCTAGAGGCCCATCTGGATGGGAGACGGCGATTTGCTGGTCTAGCAGGTCGGGAAAATCCTTTTCCATGTGAAGAGTTCACTGTCGCGGATCCCTAAGAGACAAAGGAAGACAACCATCTCACTACACAGGTACCAACAATTGGGCTTAATAAATATTATGGATCTCAACTTCAGGGTTAATGTACTAGCATATTTAGAAGCAAATAAAAGCATGGATATCTGAAGAAGGTAATTGCCTATTATTTGTGGTCTTGAATCAAAAGCAACTCACTTTTAATAAGGAATATGGCATTGATAATCTTGTAGATCTTTTCACTCTGCCAAATTTTAATAGAACTGATCTCTTTTTACAACTAATTATGAGTTCAGGATTCCAAAGTTTCTGTTAGATAACTTTGATTATGGAACTATAGATGTTTTTTAGTGGGATATAAGGATGTTTTAGTGTTATTAGAAAACAAAAAGATAACAATTTATAAGAGAAATCGTGCTCATTTATGTCGTTATGGGCACTTTCAGAGGCCATAAGCAAAAGGCACACAGATCACCAAACGATTTATCTGATGCTATCTTTTTCCCTCACCAAGAACCACTATTACTATTTCTAAAAACTTTCAATATTACCACCAAAATATTTCAAATACAACTTCATTGTAATTGCTAATACAGAATCATTATCTATATTAGGCATTATTGGATGACTTAAAACCTTTTCCTACTGTCCCTTCCTTTTCTTTCATTTCTTCCTTCTTTTCTTTCTTTCTATTTAAATGGAAGAAAAACATTCTTAGACTCTTGTAATTAAAAAAAATTGAGGTTTCCACAAAACATTTTATACCAGTATTATTACTGACTTTCCTTTTTTTTTTGGTGAAGATTTTATTTATTTATTTGACAGAGAGAAACACAGCTAGAGACGGAACACAGGCAGGGGAGAGAGAAAGGGAGAAGCAGGCTTCCCACTGAGCAGGGAGCCCAATGTGGGGCTTGATCCCAGGATTCTTAACCAACTGAGCTGCCCAGGCATCCCTATTACTGACTTTCCTAACAAAGCCTATGCTCTTTCATCTGAGATGGGTAGTAAGGATGGCCTCTATTTCTGTGACAATAGCCTGCAATTTCTTTTACTCTTTTTGGAATTTTGTTTTTTCAGATTTGCTCTTGTAGGTGGGGGAGGGGATGAAGAACTGCACTTAAGAATCTATGCAAGAGGACCCCTCCCAAACCTGTAACCAATGCAACAGTATGGCTGATGAATTTTTAGCTGGCATTTTATACATGTTTCCATTTGCCATCTGAAGCTTATAGGGCCTCCCAGGTATGTATGGACTCAACTGAAAAACGGACAAATACAAAACCAGGGTAACTATTTGTACCTTATACAAATAGGCAAAATTTCTAGTAAAATGGATAAAAACTGGTATTTTTATGGAGTTGAAAGCCACACAAAAATAATTTTTTACACCAGAAGGGGGCAACCTGTATGGCTTAAAATTATACTGCATACACACTGCATTTTGCAAAAGTATGATTTTTCGAAATACTAGCTAATTATAATAATCTGTCACCATGTAACTTTTTGTAAATTATGCATAAAAAGGGATTGTTGGATAGGTCTTTGTTGTAAATACCAATCTCTTCAGCAGCTTTTTCTCCTATAGCTAAGGAAAAGTATATTCTTTTGCAAACAGACTGGAACAAAAAAAGAATAACAGTTTATCTAAATACTTTTTTGGGGCAGAAAATTTTCATATTAGGAACTTACACAAATAAGAATGACCTTAAAAAAATTTTAAGCTATAATATTTTATGTCCATGTACTGCCTTTCTGCTCCACACACAAAAAAGAACTTTATGAAGCATTATTTTATGTTGTTAGACCCATAGTCACATACATTCATGTGACTAATCCCATGAGAAAGAACATGAATCAAATGCTGGGAATGACTGAACCAATCATAACCAACCACTAAAGGGCAAGAAATTATTTTTAAAATATTTCCAATACTCTTAAAAATATAAACACTAAAAGAATAAAATTCTATAAACCAATAAATGCACATTTGGAATGTTTTTTCAAGAAAGAAACAACAAACATTGGATCTTCTCTAGGTTCCTGATTCCATTTATTTTATTTATGTTGTCCCATTTCAGAATTTTAAAGAAGTTATAAGGTACTATTCCCAGTCTTAAAAACTGTGTTTTAAGAAGTTCATGTTCAGTTACAACCGTAAGATTTACACTTATCACAAATAAAGGGTCAAGGAATTATGAAGATGCCAAACCATGTGCCTACACTATTGATATAAATGGGCCATTGACTGAACTCTGAGCCACTGCTAATGTGGACGCAGTTCTCCCAACATGTGTTAATTGCTTTCTTACCTCTGCTATCTTTCTCCAATCTACTCCTTGCTTCACTTGCTGTGCTCCACTCATAGCTGGCTTTTGCTGATGCTCTTGCTCTAACTGAAGTATTTCTAAGTGCTGACTTAACATGGGCCCATGGCTGACGTCAGCATTACGTCTGGTCCAGTTATCCTGGAAGCATTTCGAATTTTGCAATGCAGACCCTGTTGTTGTCTCATAGGTTTTTAGCAGCTTTTCCACAACACCATAATTTGACCTAGGATCAGCTGATCTTGGCCGGCCAGACAAATTACTGGGTCTCCAGTCATGTTCTTGGAGCATACTCTGGTAACTGTTGGGGCTCCCGTGTTCCTGCATTTGCCTGACGAGACCTGTTGTGGATATTGTGGTGGGATTGTCAGGCACATTTTCTCTGGGCACAGGCACATGGGAACTCGTTTTCAGAATATCAGACACATTGTCATTTTCTGAGATGTTACCTATGTGAGTAATTAAAGTATCACAGGGCTTAAGATCTTCAGATGATTCTAAGGAGCTTTGATTTTGCTGTATTACATGACAATTTCTATCTGTTCTAAATACGATTCTGTTAAATTCATCAGTCTTTGCTGCCAGTTTTTCATTCCTAGTTGTCTTCTTAAAGTCACAACTGAAACTTTTAAGTGGGCCCCTACTCTCTGTCACTGAGGAGCTATAGTCACTGCTTATGTGAAGATCAGGATGCGATTTAGTAGGGTGATCTGGAATCATCTTTTCACACTTTGGCTTATTGGGAGTCGAGCAGGTTTTCTGAAACCACAAGGGAGAGGGACTCTTTTTTGCACTGATCCCAGTGTCATACAACCACATGCTAAGTCCAACATTTTCATTACATGGAGGCTTGATATCTATTTTGGCTTTGGGTGCCAAAGAAGGAGACACGATACCATCTTTCAAAGTCTTCCCTTGGTTTAGACACAGCATAGACATCTCATTGTGCCTCAAAAGGAAATCAGGACTGCAGGTCCTTTCACTTTGACCCTCTTGGACCACTGGGCTATTGTGCTGTAAACCTTCCTTCAAACTTTCATGAGTTTGTTCAGAATATAAGCTGGGAAAATTTCGAGATGTGCTTCTTGGAGGAGGAAGTGGTGGGATTTCATTTCTTTGAAGATCAATTGTATCAAGTTCACATGTTTTCATAGAATTGCTTTGGAGCACACTGGTGCTCTGATTCTTTCTATTTTTCTGCTTTTCTTTTTCTAAATTGAGGGGAAGAATGCCCAGCCCATCGCTGATCATGTGGTCTCTGTGAGGCATATTAATTACATTTGGCATTTCCTGAAGAAAAGAATCTGACTTCATCCTAAATAAATATAAAACATGATATATTAGCGATAGTTTTACTTAGGACAAGTTCTCAAAAGAAACCATGGCTTAAGCAATGATTTCTGCAATAAGAAAAGAACTCCCAACTTCCTCAAACAGCATTTTCATATAAAGTCTCTAGTCAGAACCTTTGAGTCCTTTTTCCTGAAGGATAAACCCCACCTCTCAGTGTTGCATTCATGATCGGCATGCTCTGACCCAAACTATGTATCTATTATATTCCCACACGGACTCTTACACTCAGACTAGGGTGTCTGCCACTGGTGTTCCATTTCTACAGGTTCTGTCCTACCATTTCCTCACGTCTGCTCTACCTACTGAATGCCTCATCATTATGTCATGTGAGCTCAACTTCCTTCTCTTGAATTTGAAATGACATTCTAAGCTAAGAGATATGACAGAAATCTGAATACAAGCTCAGTGAAACATGAATAATACCAAATGGAAGGTGTCATTTGTGCTTGAAACAAAAGTAAGAATTTTGGGGGTGAATAAAGGGCTTTTAGGCAAAGTGAGCCACAATAAAAATAGTGTGGCTCTTCAAGGACTAGAGAGTACTTTGGTATGGCTGGATCATAAGGCAAAGTGGGGAGGAAGAAAGAAACATTAGGCTAAATTGTACTGTATTTGAATTACATACTAGGGATTTTAAACTTTTTTCTAAAGCAAATGGAGTAGCAAGATTTTATACCAGGTGTGATTTGTAAAAGAAAATTGGCAAGTGAATTTTTTCTAGATTCAATCTAAACAAAAAACCTAAATAAAGCAACAAGATAAATTCACCAGTTAAACTGATCATACTGATAAATATAAATCATATTTATATCTCTTCTGCTGGTAAAATGTTACAAGATAGAATATAATAAAGTGTAGATAAATACTCAATAATAGAGAATGGTAGGTAAAAGCAAAATAGATAAGGAGAGGGCAAAATTATGTATAAAATGCAGTTGAATAAAAAAGTCTATTTTAAGTCAATACAAAAATTCTTTCTGAGCTTCCTCAGAGCTAAAGAGAAATAAGGGTATTCCTAAGAGCCAAGAGAAACACTGCTGCTGTTTCTAAGAAGAAATGCCCCTTCACTAGGAGATAAATGTTAATCCTAGAACAATCCATCTTTACTTACCTTGTAAAGAATTCCAATTTATTTTTTAATTTGGTGAAAACTTACTTTTATGATTATATAGGTGCTACTAAACTGACACAGCATTGTTTAATATCATCGTATATGTATATATGCATATTTACAATATGTTATTCTGAGAATTATGTATGCTTCCATTATATGCATAATAAATGGAGAGAAACAAATGACTCTTAGGTATAAAATACTCCAATAGAACATCATTCTAGAATTAAAATTCCACACTGTTAAATCTTAAGACATATTTAACTGAATTAGTCCTGCTATATACTCATCCACTGGCCAAACGCTCAAAATGAAAAAAAATTACGTTAGAAGATACTTGCTGCTTTATTCTGGAGACTGTACCTTAACCAAACACCTAAAGAGTGCAGTACTCCTCACAGTTGAATTATAGAGATAATGAGAAGATTTGGTTTAAGAATTAGTAAACACAGAAATATTCAATTAAAGCTTTTATCACCTTAGATGACAGATTTTAATAGCTCATTGTTAATCTGCACTAACCAAGTATAAAGAGGAGACAGTTTGGATTCATTCACTGAAAACAATACTTTTCTTGATTTTCTTATATAAAATAATCATAGATGGTTCAGCCCACCTTCTGTGGTTAGACCGCTTTTGGATTTCCTTTTGAAAGCTGCATAATTCTTCACTAACTTTGGCAAGTTCTTCAAGAGCCTTTAAACATAAAATCAACAGCATGTTAGCACTTTGAAATGTAAATATTTCTTTAGAAACAATTCTAGGCCAATCCCAATATTACTTACCAAGTTAAGAGCCCCAGAGCAGCTCCTGCTCTCTTCCCTCCAAGTCTTCAGAGAAGGGCAGGACTCACATTCTTTCTGGTTAACTCTGGCCGAAGGATCCATAAACCCTACTTTTGATTTTTTGGTTGCTTTTTGTTCCTTACACATTTGATTTCCTTCACAGAGTAAGCTCTGCTCTGTTTTATTTTCTTTTTCCAGACCATCCCTGTGATTTATCCTTGTAAATTCACATCGCCCTGAACTCAGGTAATTTGGAGATTCCAGCACTTGATCTTGATTGATGATCTTAGCAGTTTCCTTCATGTTGATTTTCCTCCTAAGCTTTACTTCATGGCAAAGCTGCAAAGAAAACAAAGAATAAACTTTTTCTCCCCTAATTTACTGTCCATATTTTGATACTAAACACACTATTTTGAGTTCTCTTTGCTATATCATGGAATACTAACTACCCTGGGGGTATTAATGCTCATGTCTCTGAGGAGTGTTTCTAAAATCTGATCAGTCAGGGGCACCTGGGTGGCTCAGTCGTTAAGCATCTGCCTCTGGCTCAGGTCATGATCCTGGGGTCTTGAGATTGAGCCCATATCAGGTGCCCTGCTCAGAAGGAAGCCTGCTTCTCCCTCTTCTCTATTCCCTTTCTCACTGTGTCTCTCTATCTGTTAAATACATACATACATACATACATACATACATACATATCTGGTTTAACTGATACTAAAATGATGTTTTAAAAATATATGGTTCTATTTGTATGCCAATACTGAAGTCTTGAGATAGTCAATAATATCAGAGTATGCCAGTTCATTTCACTCCCCAAGAGGACATTGTGCACCAAAGGATGTTTTACTTTGAAAGATATGTTGGCATTACTGCGGTACTGCTAGGTATCGCTGAGATTTTTTTTAAGAGATTTTTTTTTTTCAAAAAAGACTTCTCATCCTGATTAAAACACCTGTGACCCTGTCCTATGTGATATGAGGACATATCATATATGATTGATTTTCTTGTTTCGTGACAAGGCTTCCATCATTTATTAGTGTTATGTTAACGTGGATCCCAAATTATTTTTTTTATGAGAGTTTAGTTTAACCTGCAGGCAGTCACACAACTCATCCCTAAATAGAGGAAATAGGTGACCTTTCTCTTTAGGCTTGAGCTGTGAGGAAGCTTGGCAAATTTCAAAGGAGCCTGTCGAATAACTATCTAAGCAAATGACCACATTTTATATCCCTATTCTACACATCTATTATTCAAGGAGTATAATAACAGATTTATTGCTGTTCAGTATTTACTCAAATCTAAGGGAGAAGCACTATGCATACTTGGTGCCTTAAATCTATATAGTAGGTATATTTCTATAGATACCTACATATCTATCATTGGGTGATCTCAGTATAGCATCATTGCAGCCGTGGAGTAATTGTTTTAGCCCTCATAAAATTACTTATTCTGAGCTATTGTGAGCATTATGATTTTGGCTGACCTTGAGAGATATTATACAAAGCAACCCTCAAAAGTTTATGTTAAATCTAAGGGTGCTTATGGTGATATCATCCTCTTTTTAAGGAGCTATGGGAAAAAACAAAATTACCTTATTTTCAAAATCAGGGACAAAAGTACTCTTCCTGAGAAACAGGTTTGCCGTTTTCTTCTGAATATTGAGAAATATGCATCTTTTAATTTTTATGTTAGTTACTACAAAGATAGACTTGCTGAATGCAGTTCACATAAGATCCTCCTGTCTTGAGCTCATCTTTTTGTTTGTTTGTTTTGAAATACTTTACCTTATGTAAAATTTAAATGCCATCTTAAATTCTCTTAGGATTTAAGTGAGGTATGCATAAGCAAACAATATGCTATTGATAGAAAACAAATTTATTTTGTACAAGAAAATCTGTGTTACTTCATACCCAGCACTTATTTATGGTTCTCCGATCATTTCAACAAAGGTGACAAGCAGAAAAGACTGCAATGTGATTTAAAAAAAAGAATTCCCAGAAACCTAAGAACTCTATCTAGGGTTTCTGTCTTTATTACCTCAGGTTTCCAAATATATCTGGGTTTTTCAATAGTGTGTACATCCGGGTTTTGCAATAGCAATGTCATGATTGTGGATAGTGGCTGAGCGAAGAACCATTGGAATCTTAATACTCAACACTGGATCCTCTCACTGAAAGACATCTGTTGGAACCAGATCACATGTGCACAGTTGGGAATCCACACTGCTCTAGTACATGGCTTAACAACTTGTGCCTGAGTTAATACACACAACTTAGTGATCTATGGTAAACAAATATAGTCTATTATGCTTGCAGCATGTTATGATGTTTTCAAGTGTTGATGTTCAATTTTAGTTTAAAAAAAGTCTGGATTCTTTGTGACATGTCATTGAGATGTGCATCTCTTAGGTAGAATAAGGAAAACAGAAGGAACTTTCTTCCTCTTTTCCTCAAATTTTTCTACCCTGGTTTGTAACCTATAAGATGGATGTATTCAAGGTATATTCTTACAGGCTACAAAGCTGGGAGTAGAAAAGGAATATGTATTAGTCTGATAAAGGGAGCACAATGTTAGTAGTCCGGTATGAAAGAGCATTATCAACGGGGGATAAGCACGTGATCCAAACATACTCCCAGTAATGGGGCTCTACATTTAAGACAGCAAGACATAAATAACACCATGGCTACTATCCAAGATAAGAAAAAATATTACAGTCTTCTATCTCCTTGATGCAGAAAGAACAGTATTTCTACAAACTATCATCCTGTGTTTAAAATACGTTTAATGCCTGCTCATTGAAAAGGCTAATATTTACCATAGATAGAATCTTCAGAGTTGTCAGAATAATTATTTGACAATAAAATGTCTAACCAGACGGCAGATTATTTCAGCTCCATGGCTTTAACAATTAGCTAGACTAATCCTGACTCTATTTTTTTTTTTTTTACTTAGATACTAGAATTATTTGGCCTTCCAAACCTTTGGGAAACAAGGACCCATGGCTTCAGGTTTCTGTTTGGAGTTTTGGATTCTGGTTTGACTTGGACATCTCCTTGTTTTGATCCACACTTAGTCTTTGGATAAAGAGGAGTTAAGAGAGTAAGCAAAATATATTTTCCAAACTACAGAGGTATGAGCAGTGGATTTTCATTTCAGCTGAATCATACACCAACATGCCTGCTTTCTCAGCTCTGTTACAGGAACAGTTTAACAGTTTTTCCTTGTAGTGTGCCGATTTATATTTTGTTCACAACCAATTACACGGCTGTTAATAAGAAAAATATTTACACTATAAACACATAAAGCACCAGCTTTGACTGCCTGTGAATAAAGGCCAAGGAGTCTGTTAAAAGAATCACTTTGGCAAAGTACACAAAATGCATGACAACATGGATGGCACGAGAAGAAAGCAGATAAGTAGAAATAATTTTCAGTTGAAACCAGCTCAAAAATACATCAATGTAAATACTTAAAGGAAATATTCCAGGGCAAATAGGGAGGGTGGTTAATGGGGATAAAATGACTATTGTATCAGACTCATGGCACGTTGTTTTTCATAACCCCTTTCCTAACGAATATGCCAATAAATGTGGCACATTCTGCCAGAATAAATATCATGTCCACCGCCATTTTGATATATGACACTCCTTTAGATTATACTGAATTATCTAATATGTAATTTCTTTTAGTAGACATGATTCATAAATCATTTCAGGAAAGATCTGTATTTTAATTCCCAATTGTAACTTTGCTAATATATGTTCCACCAATTACGTTTTTCTTACATTTTCCTCCTAGGCCTTGTGCTTGAAAACTCATGCAAAATTAAACAACAACAACAACAACAACTCACCTTTGATACTAAGGCATTTTAGTCAGAAAATAATAAATTGCTACACTTTAGAATGACATTTTAAGTTCTTAATTTTCATGCAGGGCTGTAAAAATAAAAAAGAGCCTGGTCCCTTCAATACCACTGGATAAGGTTCTGCTATTTTTGGTCTAGTAAATGTCATTGAGATGTGCATCTGTTAGGTAGAATAAGGAAAACAGAAATAGTTTCCAGTACAACACAAATTTCAAACAGAATTTTCATTCTAAGCTTTCAGTTGCAAGGTATTCGAAACAAATCAATTCGTACCTCTTCTATCTTCTTCTGCATGATTTTCCATTGACTCTCCCATTCCTTCCTTTCATTGTCAAACTGGTCCAGTAAGTCCATCTTTTCCCTGTGCCAGTTAGCCTCTGTGTTCTCCCACTGCTTATGCCTGTCCATGGCAACCGTGTGAGTGTTAGTGAAGGGGTATTTCTGCTTGTCTCTGTCTTCTTAACTGTTTCTTGGAAGCTTGGAGTTGTTTTATTTGAAGCAGTCTCACTTGCCTTTAAAATAAAGCCTAATATAAACATAAGGAGAAAGAGTTCCAAATCCATTTGGTTTTTGGAAACATGTCATCATTTTGTTAAGAGCCACCAACATAAACAAACTATAGGAAAACCATACTTAAAAGAAGAGAGGAGATGATTAACTTAAGAAGTTAATTAAGTTAACAGCTTAAGAAGAACTAACACAGTTGGGATACCTGGGCGGTTCAGTCAATTAAGCCCCTGACTTTGATCTCCTCTCAGGTTTTTATCTCAGGGTTGTGAGTTCACGCCCTGCACTGGGCTCCATGTTGGGCATGGAGCCTACTTAATTAATTAAAAACGAAAGAAAGAAAGAAAGAAAGAAAGAAAGAAAGAAAGAAAGAAAGAAAGAAAGAAAGAAAGAAAGAAAGAAAGAAAGAAAGAAAGAGAGAGAAAGAGAGAGAGAGAGAGAGAAAGAAAGAAAGAAAGTGAGAGAGAAATGAAGGAAGGAAGGAAGAGAGAGAGAAAGAGAGAGAAAGAAAGAAAGAAAGAAAGAAAGAAAGAAAGAAAGAAAGAAAGAAAGACAACTAACACAGTCAAAAAGTAAGTACTGTTCAAAGGGTTTTTCCCCCTTTCTGAAATAATAAGTCAGCAAAATTACTGTTAAATGCAGATGTGAGATGTAAGCATTCCTTTAACCAACCACCTAGTCTAAAGATGGAATTGTTGTGTGACTATCTAAAAGCAGAAGTATGAAATTCCACTGTATGATCATATCTATACAACTGTGGTAGATTCTGCTGCAACAGAATTACTCCTGTTTGATGCAACCAGATTGTGTGTTTTTCTGAGTTGAAGTCCCGAAGCAGGACAGGACCACAGTCTCCATTTTTTTTCAGAGTTGCAAGCCTATGCCAAACATGATAAGACCCCTGAGTTGGTAGTCAATCTGGGACTGACATAGCAGCAAACAACAACAACAACAACAAACAAACAAACAAACAAAACTAAATCATAAAAATATTTTCATTATTTTAGTTCATCAAGTAAAACGTAAAAGCAGCAAAGCCATCCTGGGAACCACATGCGAAAACTCACCCATTCTCTCTTTTTCTTCTAATGGACCATATACCAGAATCTCTTTAAGCTACTGAATACAGAGCACTGAAGAAAACACTTTGCTCTGTTTGCAGGGATATCCTTGATCACGTTAAGGAATGACTGAAATAATTAGATTTCTAGCATTTAGCATATGTATATTTAGGGGTTTGAAGATGCAATTTATTTAATATTTATTTATTTATTTATTTATTTATTTATTTATTTATATGGTGCATATGTGTGGTTGGGGGGGCAAAGGGAGAGAATCTTAAGCAGGCTCCATGCCCAGCACAGAGCCCAACATGGGGCTCAATCTCACAACCATGAGATCTTGACCTGAGCTGAAGTGAAGGGTTGGACTCTCAACTGACTGAGCCACTCCGGCACCCCTGAAGATGTAACTTAAAATACGGGATTGGTAATTCTGTTATAAGTCACCTAAAATTTCTGAGGTTTATTTACTTTAAAATGGAGGCTACTTAAGGGGTTGTTACGAAGATTGAATGACATATGGTATGCAAAACTATTTGAGAAATGTACACATTTTCTCCTAGCTCTTCCTTTAAAAAATCTTGGTCTGACTTCTACGAAAAGTAATTTCTATTAAGAAGATCATATGGGGCACCTGGTTGGCTTCATCGGTGGAGTGTGTGACTCTTGCTTTCAGGGTTGTGAGTTCAAGCCTCACGTTGGGTGCGAAGCCCACTTTAAAAATAAAGAAAAAAGACAGGTTGATATTTCTTAGTGGGTGGAAAAGAATAAAGTGTCTGAATCACCATTGAAAGTAATTATGTCTATCGGAAGTCTAGCTCTACAGTTTTCTAGGCCATGACTGAAATGGGTTAATTTACCCGCTGGCAACTAATGCTAATTATGAGCACTGTGACCCCAGAGTCAATAGCTGCTTGGGTGTCAGGACCATGGCATGAAGCCAACATAACTACATAGCAAGCCCCGTATTTCGAGTCCCAAATGTCAGATAAACATTGAAGACTAATTTTATTTTTATAAAGACTGTTCTGAACATGCATATTCAAGGGGTAAACTGCTCCAAACATATTTTTTGATCTGCAATCTATTAGTGAATTATAATTGACTGGTAAGGATAAAAAAAATGTTGGTGCTTTATGGAGGGCTCTACCTTCAAAATCAGCCCATAAATATTGCGATCTATATTGTTATTCTCTTGCAACTTGCAAGAGAGCCTTTGGCATTTTTACCTACTTCTTTGACAGTCCTGATATTGTGACTAATTCAATCAAGAAAAGAAGTTAATTTCAGATTTGAGATGCTCTCATTCTCATTTTACCCACTAAGCCATGTTCTTTTTCTAATCTCATATTTCATTTTTTTCTGTCCATCCTTCTGTCCTTTTGCTACCTTCCACACCTGTGAGTCAGTGACCAGTGACCACAGTACCCAAAGCAAGTTGCCTAAAATAAATATGTCGATGAAGACCTAACAAAATGAAGGTAGTAAAGAATATATACAATCTGGTTTTTTGTTTGTTTTGGTGAATCTGACATTAATCTTGATTACCTAGTAATATTTTAAATTCATCTACTAACGATTCACAGGAAATGTAGACAATGCCTATTTTTTGACTGGTGGACTGCTTTTAAGAACTGTGTATAATTAACTGTGAGCTGAAACTCTCTTGCTTACTAACAGGTACTTAACACTAGGACGTCTCAAGGAGAGTGAAGTGCTTTAAGACCTCAAGAGGTAGTTGCAAAATCCAGAAAATTACAGAAAGGGAGCACACTAATTTCAAGCTACCTGGAAAAAATGTGTTATGATAGTCCATGTTTCATCCTGTTTCTAAGCACAGGAAATATTAAGAAATCACCATAAAGTTTCTTCCACAGTTACATAGCAAATGGCCCCAATTTCCTTTCCTTTCTTTAAAAGACTTTATTGATTTATTTGAGAGAGACAGAACAGGAGCAGGGAAGGGGGAGAGGGAGAAGCAGGGTCCCTGCCGAGATCCCAAGACTGTAAGATCATGACTTGAGCCCAAGGCAGATGCTTGACTGACTGAGCCACCCGGGCGCCCCTACAATTTTTCTTTCTATTGCTAACTCTTCTTGAATCACTTCTAGACCAATGTTAAAAGGTGTCAGAGTCTTCTTCTTCTTCTTCTTCTTCTTCTTCTTCTTCTTCTTCTTCTTCTTCTTCTTCTTCTTCTTCTTCTTCTTCTCCTCCTCCTCCTCCTCCTCCTCCTCCTCCTCCTCCTCCTCTTTCTTTTTAAACCTCCCTGAAGATCATCCGGGAAAACTCTACCTCAGGTTTGCTCCTTGTAACAAATAGCACTATACATGAAGCAAGGTAATGTTCCCAAAGCAGAGAGAATCCTGTACTTAACTGCAAAGAGCCAAACTCATCATTTACTATGGATCAGGGCCAACGTACAGAACATCTCCTTTCCAGGGACAGAGCAATATCTAGTGCCAGGAAATGTAATGGTTGTGGATCAAAAACAAGCCTTTGAAAGAAAATTCCTATAGAGCAATATCTGTGCCAATTTTTATGGGAAGATTTATGTTGCCTTCCTAGCATCTACATTGTATCATAAATGTCAAACATAATATGACTGAATTTATTGCTTTCTCCTCCAGAAATAAAATGGGGTTCATAGAGTAGTGAGGATTACATGAAAAAAGAGAGAGAATGTTTAATACGAGTGCCTCACATGTTTTTGAATCATAGTGGGTGCTCAATAAATGCCTGTTTCTTGTCTTTTTCCTTCTGTCCTTCCCTTTTTTCTTTTCTTCCCACCCTCCTCCTTCTTTGCCTTCATTCTTCCTTCTTTATGTTTTCTTTCTTGGAATAAAACTGATAATTTTTACTTTTATTTAATTAGAAAATGAATAGAAATAAATCTAATTTTGCAAACTCTCATATTTTCAGTGAATTTCTTTTGCTGTTAGCATTTTTCTAGTATTTTAAGAATACATGGCAAGTTGAACATTTAGGCAATTTTTTATTGTTAATAAAAATTTCAATAGACAAATCTTACATAAAAAAAAACTTTTATTATAATTCTCCTTAAATATTAAAAAAATTCAACTAATGGGGCAACGTTGTAGGGACATAATGTCCTATAATAAGAAGCTATGGGGTAAAGTGTTTCAGCAGATTCTAAAACTCAATTTCAGTGCTCTCTACTGAGGCAAACACAAAAGTTCTCCTTGTTCTTAGTTGCCACTCTTTTCGCCCATGGATATTGGCATCTACGTGGGAGAGAAGGAAGGATTTCTGCCATTTGTATCCCTCCCTGTGTCTCCAACTCTGTATCATTTCACTTCATGCAGAATTTCATTCAGAATACAAATTTATTAGAGCAGATGTAAAAGGACCACGTGAACTGCATTACTTAGTCACACACGTTCTTCCCTCCACAAGGCTAAGGTAGCATTACATAATCCATGTGACCTACTTCTGAGTCCCTGAGGCTAAGGCAGGAAGCCAGAATTGTTGGGCTGTGAGTGGGTAGCCTAAGCATGGTGATGGGAGGGAAATAGTTCTGCTTATCTTTTGTCCTATAAGCAAGCAGTATTTAAGAGAAACTAAGGAATCTCACCATAAATTAATTTCCCAAATTAGCCTCAATAAGGTCATGGTAACACTTCTTTGAGGAGTGCTCCATCTTCCCTACACTTTGGTCATTACCATTTTAACACTCCCCCCACCCCGCTTGGAAACTGGACTTCAGCCAGACAAATGAAACAGTGTTATAGGCATTGACTCTGACTACTTCTCTCTACTTGTACAGTTCTGAGTATTTGTTTCTTGCTCTCCTATTTCTCTTTTCTAAACATGCTACTTTTCATAAAATCAAAGATTTTTCATTTGTAGGAGGTTACAAAGGGATGTAGGACTGCTACACACAACAGGTTTACTCAATCTCACTATTCCTAGAAGAACCATTGATCCTAGAGATATTTTGCTTCTCTTTAACCTTGAGAGGTGAGGAATTCCCAGGCCCACACCCATCAGTGTTATGCACCATTAGCCTCCAAGATTCTCAAGCCCTTTCTCCAGGCTGTTACAAATTACTTGCATCATTTCAAATAATGCAAACTTGCATCATTACAAATTTACTTGCATCATTTCAAATGATTCAAACTTGTATCATTACAAATTTACTTACAACATTTCAACTAATTAACAGACCTTATTCCTCCCCTGTTCTTTCACTAGCAAGTGTGTCTTTCAAAGACAATCATGATTTGATTTCCTGCAGGTCAAAAAGGAGTATTTTTTTCATTGCTATTTCTTGTTGTCCCACCATATTCCTCATATTCCAAAAGGGCCAAAGCAATACTACTGCATGCAGTTCTGAAAAAAATCCTTCTTGCCCTCTCATTGGATTATCTTCTCTTTCCTTGTTTTTTTTTTTCCAGTTACACACTCACACTAGAAAGCATCCAAGATTTAAAAAAAAAAAAAGAAAGAAAGAAAGAAAAGAAAAAACTTCCGAGACAGAGATGCACTGATTTTACTTCCCTTAACTTAGAAAACCTTTGAAAGAAACCTTTGGGATGGGTAAATATCTAAGATAATCAACTTAAACAACAGAAGATACAGTGGTAAATTCATAACCGCAGATTAGCCGGTTATGAATGGCACCCACTTCCACTCAAATTACAGAAACACTAGTCACGGAGTGAGCAAACCATCATCTTGAATGAACTACATTTATTTTTCATTGTAATTTTCAAATACCAACAATCTCCAGGGGTGTGAACTTTACTCTGTAAATGTAAGCAGTCTTCATCCTGATGAAAAACAGCATTCTAATAAATACATTTAGTGAAATCCCACAGTAGGTAAAGCGCTGCTTGAAGTACTGAGAAGCAGTTTTTGAAAAAACACTGTTTCAGAGGGTGGATGTCACTGTCAGCCCAGAGTTGAGAAATCCACTCACTGCAGCTGAACCTTCTCTTCCCTGGGAGTCAGTAAATCCGCTACTCCACCCCGCCCACTGTTTTTTAGCCCAGAAGACACTGAAAGACGCAGATGTTGAACTAGCCCTCCACTTAAACAGTGTCTATAGTTTAAATCACGTCAGCAGTAGCCCCTCTCTATTTTGTCACAATGAATCACTTGATTTCAAACTGCTAGAAAGAAACATACCTTTTTGCTCGAGAAATCCTATGGATGTTCCACCACTGGTCAATCTAGCAATGGAAGAATAGCTAGGTTTTTGTTTTTGTTTTTAAAGATGAAAGTCTCAGTTTGGTGAATCTTGCTTCTTTGCAAGAAATGGGAGTGCAAAATCCATCCAACCATTCAACAGAGCGGTACTGACAAGTCCCTTAGAAACCTTCAGCCCTTTCACAAATCAAAAAGCTGCTCTGCCCGGTGTCACAGCAGCTGCTGAGACTACTGTGACGTCAGCTACTTGGAGGCGGCCTTCGAGCCACTCTTCCAACCAGAGCTCTGTAACTTTAGAACAGCTCATACTCTGGGTAAACAACTCCAGGTCCAGGACGTTTTTAGCTTTTATACTGGAGCCCAGTATTTTCAAACTTGCCAAAAGAGCTGGTGTTAATATCACACAATGACAATGGCCAATTTTAGATTTTATTTGGAAAAGTCAACTCATTTTTTATAGGCAAGAATTATCTCCTTGTATACCTCTCTTTCCCCTTCACCCCCTTTCTTTAAAAGACTTTATTTATTGGACAGACAGAAACAGAGCCAGAGAGAGAACACAAGCAGGGGGAGTGAGGGAGAGAGAAGCAGGCTTCCCGTTGAACAGGCAGCCCGATGTGGGGCTCGATCCGGGACTCTGAGATCATGACCTGAGCTGAAGGCAGAGGCTTAACCACTGAGCCACCCAGGCACCCCTCCTTCCCCTTTTCAAGAGTCAGAAAACACTCTTCAGTGCCTTGGCAAGTAGGTGTCTGGATGTGGTAGAATAACACAGGGAGCCGTCTCCAGAGATTTCTGTCTTTAAATAAAGTAGAAGTGGGACATAGATAAAGACCAACCTTACATGCTTTGCATTTCTATGACAGCTTGCTGTCTGTATGGTGATCTCTTTTGGCCAGAGGAAGTCAGAGACCATGGGAAAGAACTGTACTTATTATGGGAGGAAAACAACAACAACAACGAGATGTCCATGTGTTTGCTTTCAGTTGAGGTGTCCCATCGCCCAAGTACACGGAGAGGCCCCTAGACCATGGGCTAACTGATCTACCCTGGAAATGCTGGAAGAGATGCCTTCTCAGCAACATTTCAAGGTTGTACATGAACTTGTACATGCATGCCTCTGCTCACGTTTGGTTTAAGTGAGTTATAAAACAATGTCTAAAACAATTTTGTATTTTGGCAGATGATCCTGTTGAAGGTTTAAATACTAAGGCCTTACTGTCAGGTCTGCAGAATTTCCTGTGTCCTCATTAAAACATTACACATTCACTTTCACACGATTTTTTTTTTTTTTTTTTTTTGCCTGCTTCCAGACGAGTATCTAGTGGGCAGCTCAAAAGTTTAGTAACAGTGGGCACCTGGGTGGCTCAGTGGGTTAATGCCTCTGTCTTCGGCTCAGGTCATGATCTCAGTAATCTGGGATCGAGGCCCGCATCAGGCTCTCTGCTCAGCAGGGAACCTGTTTCCTCTGCTCTTTCTGCCTACTTGTGATCTCTCTCTCTGTCAAATAAATAAATAAAATCCTAAAAAAAAAAAAAGTTTAGTAACAGTAACCTGCTCATGGTAGCACTTTAGTGCAATTAAAGGAAATCACCTGTGTTTCAAAAGCCTGCCATCGTGATTTCAAAAACAACAACATAATGGAACAATAATAGCAATTACTCATGGAGAGAGAGCTCTCTGCAAAGCTCTGCTCTAGGTACTTGGAATATATCTTTTTCCTAGTTCACCCTCATGGCAAGTGTAGCTGTTGATGTTATTCACCCAGTCTTCCTGATAAAATCCTGAGACATAAAGAATCCTGCCGAAGTTCATAGAAAGATGGCCACGTGGAGGAGTAGGGCTTGGAACCTGTTTCTCTAACTGGAGGCTGGGGAATTTTGTCATGGAGATTTTGGTTTCCATCCTAATGCCACAGCTTAGCTGTGTGAATTTTTGAGTGTGGTTCTTTTGAAAAGGTATAAGAATATTTATTTCATGAGGTTGTTGTCAGAGTGGGAGGGGATAATTTTAGTGCCAGGCACCCAAAGAATTGTATTCCTGTCTCTATCCTTACCAGGACAGGAGGAAAATCCTCGGGTGGGGAAAAGGATTGCCCCAAAACACCTAGACAGAATTATCCGATAATGTTCCCCCGCCCCCACTCTCTTCTGCTCCAAACCTCTTCATTTCCCTGTGTCCTCTATAAGTAAAATTAAGACTGTTTTCTAAATCTTATCGGAACTTCAGATAATATGTGGCTAAGTTATGGGAGAACTGATGTAGGCAATCCTCAATAGCATCACTCAACAGAATTGATTCCAATGCCTTCTTCGTGGAAGTCCTAGTAATTATTTACCACAGGTGCTTCATCTGCTTCCTGTCATGCTAAAGAGCTCACATGAAATAACGCAGAAGCCAAAACTAGGAATTTTGACAAGAATTTCACCCCATGTCTATCACTTATTCTAGTGTTTACCAAACCTTTTTGTTGAAGAATTTTTATAGTATTAGCTTCAATTAGCATTAGCTTCAATTTCCATGCCATATATATCTCTATATATAGATATTGATATATACCCAGAAGATGAAAGCACAAGAAGGCAATAAATATTCAGCACAGGTGCTTCTCAATCTTTCCACTAAAAACATTAAAAAAAAAAAAAAACTTTAAGAAAAGTTCCTGCTGTTGTAAAAAGACCCATGCTGGTGTACTCAGCTGTTCGGGGATATTCTGATATCTTGAAGTGCCTGACATTTTCAAGCTGATGTCAAGATGGCTGAAAACCATATGGCAAAAATGCTATTTGTGGTGTCATCTACACTGCTTTTAAATCCATTTATAGTTATGCCTTCAAATATGAAATTGACCCAAATCATTGTTCTGTGTATTGGGGAGAATTTGGAAGAATCATGCATATCTGGTGCTATACTGATCTTATCTCAAAGTAAAACTAATGTGTAAAGACATGAATAAAATAATACTTCATGTAAAGTAAACATAGCAACACCAGTTAGATGTTGAGAAATAAAAAGGAAAAATCCTGAAAAGGACTTGAAAAAGTCTAAATGTATCTTAGACCACAGACCTAAACATTTTGGAAAGAGTGAAATAAGAACACTGAGTGCGTAATGTCATAGCAGGTGTTTCTAGATATAGAGTTTGAGGGCCAGAAAGGATCTCTGAAATCATCTAGCCACCCCTCTCATTTTACAGCTGAGGAAAGAGGCCCTGATGTTATGTCATCTGCTGAAGGTCACAGAGCCACTTACTAGCAATGCCAGGAATAGAATCCCAGTCTTCTCATTCTTGGTGGAGTGCCTTGGAGTTTAAAATTCCAAGGAGTTCAAGGGAAGGAAACAGAACTGAGGGAAAAGGATTTGGGGCATGAGAGGTTGATTTCTGGTCTTGTCAACTTCTTGTTAACTTCTGGTCTTCTTCTAAGTCTGTATGAGGGAGATAATACTCCATCTTCAGAGTATAATATAGGAGTCAAATAGCAGAATATTTATCTTGATGACTGCCTATCTAAAGAGGCCTGTGTCCTGAGATAATCTACATTTTGGGTCCAAATGAAAAGATAAAAGGATTTTAATTTGGTGGTTGAAGAAAATCTGAGAATAAACGTTCCCACTTTGCCTTTAGCAGCTAGCACACATTTAATTTATAGTTTTCATCTGCATGATGATCTTGAAGCCCTGCAAGGCAGTCATTTGTTTAATTTTTTTTCTTTCTTTTTTTTTTTTTTTTTAAAGATTGTATTTATTTGACAGAGAGAAACACAGCCAGAGAGGGAACACAAGCAGGGGGAGTGAGAGAGGGAGAAGCAGGCTTCCTGCCGAGCAGGCAGCCCGATGTGGGACTCGATCCCTGGTCTCCGGGATCATGACCTGAGCCGAAGGCAGTCGCTTAACAAACTGAGCCACCCCATTTGTTTAATTTCTTTATGCTATGGCAACTCTGTCTGTGTATGAGGCTGGGTGGCTTCTGACTTCTGGTTTGTATAGTTTTTATTTCTGTCCCTTTTGTTTCATGCTTCAAACGAATTTACCAGTTGAAAGAGTATTTTATTTCTCTTTTCCTTGGCAAGGAAATGGAAACAATTGGAAAAGCAATGACTTTGAAAAACCTAACTCATTCTTATGCATATTAAAACTTAGAGAATATTATAAGGCACACATTTAAAAATAATCTTTCTTTCTAGAATAATGTCTTTTGCAATTTTTCAAAATACTTTATGATACATGATCTTGGTTATTTAGTAGAACTCTCTTGACTCTTAAGTTATCTTCCATTCTTTAGGGAGAGGTCTTGGGCACTCCAATTAATGTTCCATTTAACAAATATTTGTGAGCACCAACTCTGTACCAATATACTGTTGGATCCTAAGGCCCAGAAGAGGAATAAGTCAAATCCTTGTTCACAACAAGCTTGGTCACTGCTGATGATTCCTGAAATGTAACCCGTGGTATGACTGCCCACATCCTGAGTAGTCCACTACCCAAAATAAGCTTACAAACAAATGTGAAGAGCCTCTCCGCCTATTCCCCACAGCATGTTATTAAGGGGACCATAAGTTAGTGTTAACTCCCAACCCTGCTGTACCCTGCAGTCACTCAGAGAATTATTTTAAAAAAAAGAAAGCAGGGTCGCCTGGGTGGTTCAGTTAGTTAGGTGACTGCCTTCAGCTCAGGTCATGATCCCAGAGACCCAGTATGGAGCCCCACATCGGGCTCCCTGCTTGGCGGGAAGCCTGCTTCACCCTTTCTCACTCCCCCTGCTTGTGTTCCCTCTCTGGCTGTGTTTCTTTCTGTCAAATAAATAAATAAAATCTTTTAAAAAAATCACAAAAGCTGGAACATTCCCCCCAGGCTTTGAAACCAGGTGATGAGGCCAGGGTTTCTTAATTTTTGCAAAGTTCTACAGCTAGTTCTCTCAAATTGGGTCCTGTGTTATTTTAGTCCAAGAATGACAGGCTTGGATTCTGTCTTAACAAAAGCAATATAATTTTGATACTTATAGAATCTGTTTTGGGTTTTAAGATTATGAGAGTCACACAGAAAGCATTAGATTGTCACATATTTAGATTGTTGTGTTTCGGCAAATGTGCTCTTTTCCCAGTGCTGGATGTTTTCCCCCTGGAATCACGGGATGCTGGCTCTCTCTTCTATTCCCTGGGTTGGTGGCATGTCAGCAAAGGTTTTAGCCAAGCGTATCTGTCATGGGGTTATGTACAGGCATTTCCAGATGACAGAAATATTCAAAAGAAACGGTCTTAAACTAACTGTTCTTTTTAAGTACTGGTCTGTGTTCTGAAGAAATAAAGCAATACAACATTTTAGGAATATAGGCTATTTAAAATTAGAGATAGATCTTGCTTACTGTTCTCAAATTAGTTCTTTAGAATCTCATTATATTATTTCCAGATTCTTGACTTGGAAGCTTGAGATAATGATGACAACAAAATCTAAACAATAACAGGACCGATTGTTCTAGAAAGGACCTCGGAAACGCCAGTCCACCACAAGAGGGCCACCCTGAGTCATTTCTCCCTCAGGAAGTTCCAGCAGTAAAGCAGGGTTGAGAGAGAAGCCCTTTAGCCAGTATAATTTGAAGACACAGCAATAAGTCCCTACTCCCTTTTTCTTCCCACCCGCCTTCTTTGGGAATTGCCAGCCCACCTGTGTGTTCTACCAGAAATGTTAAATTCCTCATCCTTAGGTGGTAGCATTGTATTTCCAGTTTGTAATTATCTAACAACATTTCATTGACAGAGGAAACAGTTACTGGCTAGTCCCACCTTGGCACATAAAAGAAGAGCTAGCACACAGAAAGGACTGGGAAGAACAAATAAATGTAGGTAAGCTTTGATTGGAGCTTGGGAAAAGAATCAGCTTCATGGAACATGGAGTGGGGAGAGGGAGGGGTCATCCTAATGGGAGACTGTCTGGGCGGTTGCTAACTGTATGGATTGGTGTCCAAGTGAAAAGAAATGTGACATCACGACATGAGAAGACTACGGTAAAGAACCTACAGATGAAGGTACCATCAGGGAGGCTCCAAGCCACAGTTCCACGCAGCCCTGTGAACACTGGGATCAGAGCTCTCTGCAAAGCCAGCCAGTCCCATGGCCCACCCTGAGATCTCTCGGGAAGTCCACGAGAGATGCAAACACAGTATTCCAATGGCTGTCCTCAGCCTTCACACCATGTCCTTTCATTGCTGCTGTCGCCATTGAAATATTTTGCACGGGAAGAGTCCCACGACTTCATTCTTATCTATTTTGAGTTTACCTTGCTTTTCTGAATCTATCTACTTTCCACAAATAGCAGGACTACAAAGAGCTTGTGGCATCCAAGGCTGGGGGATCTTAACTTTCCGTCAACTACCTCCTTTGGCTACTTCACAGTGGATATTTTCACTATATGGAGCCTAAGCAGTTAGACTAAGGCTAAGACCCTCCATTCAGTGGCCCTGGTGCCTCAGCAGATATGCTTTTATTTTTATCTATTTATTTATTTTTATTCAGGTAAAGGAGCTCAGATTTCTAAGAGTCACCTAAAATCCAGAATAAACTAATTTTGCTGACTTGTCATGTGACATTCCCCCTCTGAAGTTCTAATGACTGATTTAGGCTGCCACATAGGTTGTTCTATTTAAAAAGTCGAGCTCTGTCTTATCTGTCCAGGAATTCATGATACAGAGGGAATGACATAGATTGTGAAAAAGCTGCAAATATTCGTGAAAAAGGAGAAAGGAAATTATAACCTAGATACTAAACTGAGTGTTCTGACTTTAAGAAATAACAGACTCTATAACGTATCTTTCCAAAAAAAGCTCCTAAATTCTCTTCCCTTACCAAGCCGTTTGAGGCCCCTGGGCAAACTGATGAACTTCTCTCAGCCCCCTTACACCCTCTCAATTTTCAAATGTGTAGGTGAAGACAGGCACTTTCAACATAAATTTAAAGAGCTGATTTGCTGACTTTCATGGTACATTATGTTGAACAACCTCAGAAAGGAAAACAATGTTATTTGTCAGCCTTTGCTAATCACACGGAACAAGTCTTATTTGTTAACATAGATACATAAGCCGCTCAGCTCAAACACTCAGCAGAGACTACGGAAAATCAACATTGTAGGGCAGCGTTTCTCACTTGCTGATATTCTCCACCGCTTTCTCTTCAATCCTTTCCTTCAATTAAAGCATCTGACCCAAAGAGTGACTACCAGATGAAAGTGGGCTGGAGTTCTACCCAAATATAGCTTCAAACAGTGCATGAGTATTTGGAATTAGGGCTTTGCTACCAAATTGACATGCCAAACTTCACTGGCAGCTGATTAAATAACCGTGTCGCAACTCTGCCACACGGATTGAAATGAAGGTTGCAGAATGCAGGCCAATACACATTCCAGGCTCAGCACATTTTCCTTTGTTTTATGAGTTTGAGTCAGTTATGCTTAAAAATAGCCAACTAAATTTTTTTTTTTCTTAAATCCAGGCCAAAATACCAAAGACAACGCCTTCCTACACCCAAGAATGTGCATGCAATAGAATTTTCTATACTAAGGTTTCTTTGTTTGGATTTCTCATCAGTGTCAAGTTTAAATAGCTACAGCTTCAAAGGTACAAATAGGAGCAAATTCATTGTCCCAATACCTGGGGACTTTGTTCTCTCAATGAACAAAGAAACCTTGTTTCCATTAGAGCTAGCTCTGTACAACAAAGATAAAGTAACAGGATCAAAGGGGAGTGGAAGAAGATACAGGGGATGCTCTGTCTGAGATCTTGGGTACCACGTTTGTTAACAGGCTCTAGATGTGGTTAAGAGTAAGGGATGATGATGTAGGGAGAGACATACCACAGACTGTGGGTACCCGCAGAACAGCCTGAAGTTCCAGGGAGAAGGCAGCAAGGAATAAGGTGGCTTTGTGCTTCCTGGCAGTTTGCTAAGACCACCTCCCAAATACTGGGCGCCAGCGGTCCCATGTGTTAGAAGCAGGTCTGAATTTCCTGATGCTGGATGCATGTCTCACTATACACTACAGTGTGGGAAAGGTGTGTGCTTACATGTGGGCACAAACCAGAAAGTAGGCTATGCAGCAGGTAACACAGAGTAGGAAAGCATCTCCCTGGAACTCAACTATATTGTAAAGTTGCCTCATTAACTTCAGAGAAGCTGTCAGAGTGACCCCAATTCCCCCAGAATGTGGGAGCAGTAGCCAAGTCAGTCCTGTTTCCCCTCCTCAGTTTCTTACTGGGATTCCATATATAGAGTGCCTGGATGAAGTTGAAGATTCTCATGAATTCTTCTCTAAAACCAATGCCTTAGAAATTCATAGGTGAGATTAATACCCCTGTTGCCAGGATGACTTTAATTCCTAACAAGAGCTCTAGGGAAGCAGCTTGTGTTTTGATCAGCCCAGACCTCCTTTGGTTAGCCTCTCCTTTCTTATTCAGGCCACCAGATACTGTGGAGGTATATAGTCAGCATACCTGTGTGTGTGTGTGTGTGTGTGTGTGTGTGTGTGTGTATTTATTTATTTATTTACTGTATCATTCCATGCAAGAATGTCTTGGGATTTCACTGTTTTCTTGGGGGAATCTAACATGCTATCAGGTATCCAATAATAATAAATTGCAACCACAAGCCTTTTTGCTTGTTTGTTTTGACACTTCATTAAGAGTACCTGTTACAGTTAACTGTTTACATGTTCATCCAGGTCAATGAACTAATTGAAAGTGCTTAAGGAGTAAAAACCGAATTTCATTTTGTTTGCACCTAACAGTCACCATGTTACAATATTTATTAAATACACAAGGGATTGGGGCACCTGGGTGGCTCAGTCAGTTAAACATCTGTCTTCAGCTCAGGTCGTGATCCCAGGGTCCTGGGATTGAGACAAACATCAGGCTCCCTGCTCAGTGGGGAGTCTGCTTCTCCCGCTGTCTCTGCCTCCCTTTCCCTCAGTCTCTCATGAAGAAATAGAAAATCTTAAAAAAAAAAAATACACATGGACCCATGCTCTGTATCTCTGCTGCCTTCTCACACCTCTTATA
Source organism: Spilogale gracilis (assembly GCA_004023965.1). Lineage (NCBI taxonomy): Eukaryota > Metazoa > Chordata > Mammalia > Carnivora > Mephitidae > Spilogale > Spilogale gracilis. The sequence continues at coordinate 24,768 of PITA01009246.1, read as the reverse complement.
TATATATACCTTCTCATCTTGGTTTAGACAGCAGAGTCAGCAGTCACCTATCACTCCCAGAGGCTTTGTGGCACACCACGTAGGAAGCTTTGCGGAATAGATAACTGTGTACAAATCCACAAACTGGTGGATTGTTCGTGTGTGTGTGTGTGTGTGTGTGTGTGTGTGTGGTCATCTTGAGGCTCTAACTGAGGGAATGCATGTGCCTACATTTGCAGGTGTGTGTATGACCCTGTACCCACCCACTACTCATCTTGGTCCTCCTTTCTATCATGTATTATTTCCATTAATCTTCTCTGCTTTTGTTGGTTTCAAGAACCTGGATTAATGAAAGAGAGTTTTCTAACTCTGCATCACTGTGGAATTAGAACTGCTTTGTCATTAGAGGCAAAGGCCAAACAATAAAGATGGAAATGTTCTACAGAGAATGTGGACATCCACTGAATGGGGGAGACTTTAAGGTCTACTAAAACCTAGACAACTCAGGATCCTATACAGGTGGACTCACATAGTTTGCTGCAGCCTTGGGACGGGCTGCATATACATATTTTAGACAAGCCAAACATCTAAAGAAATGGTTCTTGGGGAGTTTCAGAAAATACAAATGTCTGGATTCAAAAATTCAGTGTCAGTTTGTGAGGGAGGGGCTCAATTCTAGAGACATTCCAGGAATTCTGATATGCAGCTAGGATTGAAAAACTACTGATCTAGATATTGAGTTCTTGATTCTTTTCATGACAAAGAAAGTTACAATTCTGAAACCTGTTTCTTAAAACCACACAGTGTAGTGAATATCTGCGGTACTTCTGAAGTGAACAGGTTTCACTGCATATCGTGTTTCATCAGAGGGACAATATTAACCACTTGGGTTAATTTGGGTGAGACAATTATTTGAGATTTTGACTTCTTTTCCTCTTCCTGCCATTAGAGTTTCCCAGTTACTGTGGCCACCTACAACACCTTCATAAACCACCAAATATTCCAGAGGTAGCTGAGAATCATTGCATAGGTGGGTGTATGTAGCTTCCAAGACAATAAATATTTCAGATAAATTTCGGCCATCAAACACTGACTTTCAGTTCTGTTACTAAAATGGTCCCTCTGAGATGGCAGTCTGACGGCTTAATCAAGGATCTAACAGGCAGACTTTGTTTTTTTTTTATTATATTTTTTTAGACTTTGATTTTTTAAATGGTTGCTCTCCCTGAGATAATTTTTTTAAAAAAATAAATAGTAGAATAAATGATTAAATATAGCACTTAGACTATTTCATTTCTTTTTGTCATAAAGTTCTACCGGGCTGTATAAATCCCTAAGATGAAAAGCCAAGTAGATAGTGACAGATTCCAACTGTTGGCTAACTACTCACTCTTGGCCTCTCTTCCATCTAGAACAAAACAAAACAAAAGCCAAAAAGAAAAATGTAAATAACGACATGGAGACTAAGAGCATTTATTTTAAACTGAATTCTCAACTATTGTGAAATGTTGTCTTTTCTTTTTAAAAAAATTACTGCTCAAAGGGAAATGGAGGTACTGGGTTCAAGAACTTGTTACCAGAACCAACTATGATAGAGCAAAGATTTTCCACATATTATTCTTGATGCTGAGGAACACAACACGTCACTTTACCACAGATTTCCATACCCACCAGCTAAGCTGCAAAGCATTTCTGAGTGCATGACTTCCACAAGTGCTAGTATTTCTGAATCTTGATGGCAGCGGTACATTCCAGTTTTCCACTGAGTAAATTGTCAACTAGATGGACAGAACAGGACATTTTGGGTACATGGAACCTATCCAGGCCACTTTTGGGATGATGAGAAAGGGAGATGCTCAGGTTCACTACAGTGAGTTTATATCTAGAGAGCAACTCCCACTGAAACTATGCTAATGGCCTTGGATTTCAACTTAATGAAATTCTAGAGAATGACCATTTTTTCTCTACTCTACTACTTGCTCTGGAAGCAGTTCTATGTGATAATCCATTAGAGAGGACAGAACTCCAGGTAACAAATCTGATCAGTAGCAAATGTCCAAGTGTAACAGGTAAATGCAGAAATTACTGTTTTGTTCAGAGCTGGTCAAATGCAGTAGAAAGGATATAGTCACTTTCTCAGTGAACTAGTGCGTAATCCACTCTCATGCATCCAAACACATCTTATTAAACAGAATACCATCAGCAAGCATCACAACATATTGCTTAGTTTCCGTAATGGTCACATTTCATTTGTTCACCATAATTTTTGATAACATTTACTGGATATCAAAGCTATCTTGTTAGTCTAATGCAACCTAGCAAAAATACTTTATAAATCCATCTATCTATATTTTGAAATGTGATCATCTTGTGAATGTCCAGCCTTTCAATTATCATAATAGTCAACTACTGAGAAATAATTGAAATATTTAGTCAATTTTTACAGTCACAATTATTTATCAAGAAGAGAACAGATTACGGTGTAAAAGAGAGAAGCAAAAACGAAAATGATTTATATAAGAAAGTCACAATTACTTCCTTACCTGAAATGTTTTAATGCTTGGGCTTCTTTTTGAATTTGGTAGTGGTAAGATGTGTCTTTTTAAAGAAATAAGCAGTCTTCAGTGTTTTTATAGCATTGATTACTACAGAAATTATACTTCTTTTACTTCTTGTCTTGAAGGGTGAACAAAATAAACAAACTGAAAATACTACAATGAATGGTAAATGATGAAGGATTTACAGTACAAAAAACAGTGTAAAAAGGAAGACAAGTTTAAATATTGTTGTGTAAGAAAGTGATGAAAATAATACAAGAATGAGAATAAGTAAAATGATAGGCTGGAACATCTGGGAAGGTAAATGCAGAGACAAAGAGAAGAGTTAATTAATAATTTTTAAAACTTAAATTTATATTAACTAATTTAAGCATTCATTCAATATAAAATGAAGAGGAACCCTCCCTTAAGCCTCTATTACATTATCTGAAACCTATTATTATACGTAGTTCTTTCTCTCCTCTGAGTTCTATTTTATTCCCTGATGGTTATAATTGAAAACCCACATGCTTTAAGTATTCAAAAATCTGCTACAAGGAAACTGAAAACCAACTATTTGACATAATTAGAGAAACAATAAGTTTAACATTTTAAAATTCAACAAGTTTTATCATAAAACTTTTCATAGCAAAGCAGAGCAACATGCAAGGTAAATAAGCAAGAGGGTTGCAATTTTTCTAGTTGTGACTTACAGGCAGTTAATTTAATGTCATGCTTCTGCATATACACTGATTTTTAAATTTAAATCTCTTGCGTGTCTTAGAAGCCATGCATGCTCTTGTACTTCCGTGTGTCCTCCAACGGCTACAGGACAGGAGGCTTGCCAGAATGGTAGCACTGCCTGTTGTGTCTTACAAATTCTCTCTTATGTGGTTAATTCTGACAAAATGCATGGGTCTTTGGTCACCATACCTGGCTAGAGCAGCTCAATCCAATTCATCAGTTGTGCCTCTACAAATTAGGATGAAGGAAAAATGCTGGTTTTCCCTGTTCGGGAATAGTTATTACTATTTCTCTGAATTAGTGTTGGGTTAAAGGTAAACACTCCTTCCCCAGTCCTGAGATTCTCGACTAAAGAGCTGGCAGTGATTTTTTTTTTTCCCCTAGAAATAGTGATCCTGTTATTCCCACTTGTGGTAAAGGAGTGACTTCTATTTGTTCCTTTTGATAGGGCTCTAGACACAGTATCCTCTTTTACATTTGTCAGTAGTTACACGATAATCTTGGATACTTAGTAATTAAATAATTTTTTTAACTCTATTTCAGTCTTGGTTCAAAACCTGCAAATACGTAAAGATTCATCTGGGATCTTCTTACAGCTTGATCCGTTAGAATCAATAGAGTAATACTGAACATATTGACAAGTAATAATATATCTTTAAGATCCTTTAATCTTCACACAAAAACTGAGGGGTGTGTTTGTAAATTTCCTTTATAAACAAAACAGAGAGGAGGGAGTTAACAAGAAGGTTCCAAAAGCCTGAGGCCTGAAAAAGGACAGTGTGAGAGAACAGGTGTGCTGTGGGGCTACGAAGCCCAGGAGAGGCTCTGAGCGGGGACTTCCCTAAAGCAGGGCGTGGAGATCGGTCTGCGGAGATGCCCCACCAGGGACCACGAATCCGCGGACCAGCCTCGCCATCGCCGTGGCTCGCAATAGGCAGAACTGTACCTGACTCACGGATATGGGCTCCTCGGCGCCGCGGTCGTCCGCAGACTTGGGCACCTCGAGGCGGTCGATGAAGGTCTGCAGCTCCTTGCGGAAGGCTTTCATCTGCGCGTTGATGCGGTAGAGCAGCTCGTGCTCGCGGATGCGGCTGCCGTCGTCCTCCTCATCCATCAGTCCGAACAGGTCCCCGTTGGCCACGTAGATGCGCGCCTCGGTGATGATGGTGCTGGTGTCAGCGATGAGCCGGTCGATGGTCTTGCCGAGGCGCTCAGCCTCCGAGCGGATGTCCTTCATCTGCTGCCGGTCAGAGAAGCTCTTGGGCCAGGGCCCGGGCGTGGGGTAGAAGGAGCGGGTAGGTGTCAAGCAGCGGATGTTGCGCACCTCCTCGGAGTCGCTCTCGCCGCCAATGGGCCCTTCGCGCTTGCGGTGAGGCGGCCGTGAGTCGTCGTCGCTCTCCTTCTTGCCCGCGTCGCTCTCGGCGTCGCTGTCGCGGGGGCTTCCACGGATGCCCAGGTGCGAGGCCAAGTCGTAGCGCTGCATGTTGGACATAAGCACGCGGTTCTCGTACTGCAGCTGCATGACCTTGCCGCTGAGCTCGTTGATCTGCAGGCGTGCCGCCTTCAGCTCCTCTTGCAGGGCCTCGGTCTTGGCGCTGTCGTGGTGTCGCGCGCTCTCGTGGCCGCCCGACTTGTACTTGTACTTGTTGAGCTCCGCCGTGATGCGCTTGTTCTGCTCCTCCAGGTCGGCCACGTTCCGCCGCAGCAGCTCTGTCTCGTCTTCTACCAGCTGCAGGTGCTGCCGCAGCTCCGACAGGGATTCGCTCTGCTCCCTCATGAGGGGGTTGGCCGAGCCGTTGAAGTCGTCCCCTCTCAGATCGTCGAGTTCCGCCTTCAGGCCTCTGTTCTCCACCTCCAGTTCCACGATCTTCCTGCCCAAGATGTTGGCTTCTTCCTCCACCAGCCTCAGCCGCAGCTTGAGCTCAGCCTCCCTGGTGCTGGGAGGCCCGCCGGCTTCTCCTTTGGGCAAAGGACTATCCAGATCTCCATAAAAGGATCTGTACTTCTGAAGCTCGTGTTCGAATCTATCCTTTTCTTTGTCAATCTTGGCCATTTTCTTTCTCATCAAAGCAGCTTCTTCTTTCACGAACTGCAGCTGGCATTTCAGATCCTCATTGTCCTCCTCATTTGGGAAAAAGAGGGGAAGAGGATGGGAGGTCATTTTTATGTAAATTGAGAAAACAAAAGAAGTACACCTGCAAAAATACTTTTTTCTTGTAATTAAGATGTAATGAGACACAGAGAGAAAAGTAGATGCGGTATATTTTCTACAAATCATTTAAATTATTTGACAGATAAAAGATGAGGACAATATCACATCCTGGAAACAAAAAGAGAACGAAATATAAAAAGAGAAACACTATGGTCATCACTATTCAGAGATCATCATGTCTTGTAACTAAGCAGGGGCTGTCATTTCAACAATGTTCCTTTTGTATGTTTTTTTTTTTAAATGCTTTGAATTCCCCTGACTATAATGATTGTTAAACCTATTCTCTGGATGAAACACGTGCTGTGCACTCACCGCCATTTATGGAGCACTGACTCTCAGCCAATTTCTGTAAAGTTCTTTATCCGTATGACCGAATTTAATGTTTAGAGTAAACTTAGTAATAATACTAAAATGCCTGGTTTAAAAGATACTCCATAACTTTTTCAAGGTTACAGAGCAAATATATGGCAAAAGACAGATGAAATTTGAATTCAGTTCTGTTTGACTCTAAGGCTCATGATCATTTGGAAAGAGCAAAGAAAGTCATCTCTCCTCCATCTTTATTCAAGGCAGAATTGCTTATTTAAAGGCCTTATATAAAGTACGGAAAATTTAACACTGGAATGGTCCCTACAAGGAGAAACTGGCAAGTGTTTCATCCAGATCGCTTTACAAATAAGATATAGTCCCCATCAGTCTGAAATGAATGAAGTTGGTTCTGCCTGGTAAATGGATGATGGAGTTGATCCTATAGAAACTTTTCTTACAATTCTTTAGGGAAACCTGCAAACACTAATCATTGACTAAGTTGAAAAGTACAAACAAAAATTGGAAATCAACTTGCTGAGAGCTAACTAATATCAAAGTACATTATTGTGCTCAAGGACGCATTTCCTGAAGACAATTTCCCCAAATTCGCTTTTAAGTATGTATTTTGGATCAACTGTGCAACTTCTGTGGATTTTGTTTACCTCATTTTACTGTGTTTTTTATAAAGATTTTACTTACTTATTTGAGAGAAAGAGGCAGAGAGAGAAAGAGCATGAGTGGGGGTGGGAAGGGGCGGAGGGAGAGGGAGAAACAGGCTCTCCGCTGAGCAGGGAAACTTATGAGGGTTTGATCCTAACACCCTGCGATCATGATCCGAGATGAAGGCAAATCCTTAATGGACAGAGCCACCCAGGCACCCCTTCTCATTTTTAAAATGGAAATAAAAATGCCTTCTTTGCCCAGCAACGAGTCAGCTGTGTTTGAGATGAATTGTGGTAAAGTAGCAGCAAACACTGTTACGGAAGGTGAGACTAATGAGCTTCTGCCAGAGATGTTCATTAAATATGGCCCAGAGCCTTTGAAATGGAAAAGATGGAGAGCAGGGCACGGGTCTCCTATCCTCTTTTCTGCTAATGAGAATTAGTATGGAAAGATTGAGAGCTGCTGAGTGCACAGAGCCTGACCATCACATTCTTTATATCATTATACCCTGACATTGGCTCTATGAGGAAGATGAGCCAAGTCTACTTTATAGGTAAGGCAGATGAGCTTCAAAAAGGTTGGTTAACTTGGTAGAGCACAAGATAACATGTGACAGAACACATCTGTATCCAGATTGACTCCAAAACTCTTATTCTTTCCACTGTTCATGTTGCCTCTAGAAAAGCAGCACAAGAGAAGGAAAGTAAGGGGCGCCTGGGTGGCTCAGTTGGTTAAGCGATTGCCTTCGGCTCAGGTCATGATCCCGGAGACCCGGGATCGAGTCCCACATCGGGCTCCCTGCTCCGCAGGAAGCCTGCTTCTCCCTCTCTCAACTCCCCCTGCTTGTGCTCCCTCTCTTGCTGTGTTTCTCTCTGTCAAATAAATAAAATCTTAAAAAAAAAAAAAAGACAGAGAGAAGGAAAGTAGGACAATGGGGTAAAAGAAAAGAAATCCGAAGTGTTTGTATACTTTCCTAGAAGGGATTTAGAAGAAAGGACAGAAGCATGGAGAAAGGAAATGAGAGAATTCCGAGGAGCACAGTGAGAGAGAAGGATGGGATATATGTCACAGAAAGATTTGATGTGAAAATCCATTTCACAAGGGAAGAGAGAAGCTGCTCTACGAGAGACTATGTGTTGGGCCTTCAAACCAATTCAGTGAGTATGAAACCAAGGACACATTACAACATTTAATATCAAATCAGCAGAAGACTCAAGGATAACCCTGATGTTTCTAGCTTAGGCATCTTGATGGATGGTGCTGGTAGTGACAGGGAGAGAGAATGAACAAAGAGGAGGAGGTATGAAGCAGCTGGGTCTAAATGTATTAAAATGCTATCTTTGGGTGTGTCAGTGGACGGATATCTATTGGAAACATCTATCAACAGGCAAATGGAATCTCAGGCCCAAGATTACAAAGATTACACCTCTGGTCCTGTAGAGAGTCCAGGTGCAAAGGGGAGGAACATGAGAATGAGATGTATAGAGGTGATGGCTGAAGCTATGGCAGTGGTTTTGAAAGTAACCAAAGAGAAGAAAAGAAAGAGAGACTTATAAGAAATAGTTAAAGGTTTGGTGGGCGGGCAGGAGAGTCAAATATCGTGCAGGAATTAGAAACAATGTTTGAATAGAAAAGTGACCAGCAATAAGCAAGTCCAATATGTTTTCACACATGCTAGGCTTTGTTAGAAAGTAAGAGTAGGGGAGACTGGGAAATTAGCTGAGTATGGTAGAACTCCTTGATTGCAAGACTAAGGCTTTATTTGCTAGTAAAAAAAAAAAAAGTTAGTAAAATGCTGTAGTTTGAATCTAACCAAAATAGCACTGGATATGGTGTAAGTCACAGATTAGAGCAGAATCACTTCACTAGGCTATTTTAAGGAAGCATAAAAGGGAAGACTATCTGATTTGCATTTCTGTAAACTCTCCTGCCTTAAAGGAATGAAACATAAACCTTATTTTAAGACTGGGATATATACGAGGGAAGGAGAATGACGGGCACCATATAATTACTTTGTATTTGTTTAAAAAGAGATCTTTTCGGTGTGCTAGTGTCTACAATGCCAAGAACTTAAGAACCCATGCACCCTGCTTGCTCAGTCTGTAACCCAAGTATTGTAGCTGCATTTGCAACTGAGCATGGAAATTCTGCATATAAAAGCTGAAAATGTTAAATCCGAGATGGTACGGAAAGGGCCTATTTGACAATGACCGGGCAGTACGTGTTTGCTCCTATTTTCCACAGTTAATGCTAGGCAAGAAACATTACAGTGCTTTGAGATGTGAAGCAAATTGTCTCTTATTTTTTTGTATATTAAAGACTCACTCTTAAGAAGATATGAATGACATGTGAAGAAGGGGAGCATAAAGACGACGAGGGGTCCAAAGAAGTGAGTTGAGTCCAGCTTTGATTGAGCCACTACTAGATGCTAAATAGCATTCCTAATGAATTACATGTACCAAACTCATTTAATTTGTACAACTCTTTATTACGATCCCATTTTACAGATGAGGAAACAAAGGCACAGAAAGAATAAATAAGTCATCTAAGGCCATACAGCTGCCACGTCATTGCCCTTAACTGTGTGCAGTACCATTTCTTTCTTTCCTTTTTTTTTTTTTTTTTAAGATTTTATTTATTTGACAGAAAGAAATACAGCCAGAGAGGGAACACAAGCAGGGGGAGTGAGAGAGGGAGAAGCAGGCTTCCTGCCAAGCAGGGAGCCCGATGTGGGACTCGATCCCGGGTCTCCGGGATCATGACCTGAGCCGAAGGCAGTCGCTTAACCAACTGAGCCACCCAGGTGCCCTGCAGTACCATTTCTTAGTAAATAAAGTCCCCATGACGCTGAAGGAATTTGTAAATAATGCATCGAAGAAGCTGAAGCAAATAAAAATGAAGTACAAAGTTGTAAAAATAACAGTAGGTTGAACCATATGGAACTTTTGCATAGGTCAAAATCACAGCATGTTGGCAATTTCATTTGGCTCAATGTAGATAAAGGAGACCTTGGAGTATTCAGAAGTGCACACTGAACATGTTGCAGTACCAGACACTAGACACTAACAAATCAAAGCTTCATAATATGATCCATGATGAGGGCGCCTGGGTGGCTCAGGTCATGATCCCAGAGTCCTGGGATCCAGGCCCACATCTGCTCTATGCTCAGCAGGGAGCTTGCTTCCGCCTCTCTTCTCTGCCTGCCTCTCTGCCTATTTGTGATCTCTCTCTCTCTGTGAAATAAATAAATAAAGTCTTTAAAAAAAATATGACCCATAATGACAATCTGCCCTGGCCAAGTATGGGAGATGAATATGTAAACAATAGAATGGGAGGCCAGCAGTAATCTAAGAATCAATGGTCCTCAGTCTTGACTGAGTGATACAATCATCTGCGGACTACTTTATAATTGAGATCTCCCATACAAGATGTTCTTGCTCAATCCCCTGGGGTGGGTTTTTGAAAAACTACAGGTAATAATGTCTGAAAATAAATGAACTGGAAACATTAGCAGGGACTTCGATAGCCGCAAAAGCACATTTAAAATTTCCCAGGTGTTTGGGCCATGAAATAAAAACTATTGGACTGCAATGTTTCTTGACTGTTTTAAGGTCCCAGGTCCCACTAGGAAACTGATGGAAGGTGTGGATGTCTTTTACAGAAAGGTGCCCACATGCACATAGAATGGGAGGGTCATAGAGCTAGAAACAAACTCTTAGACATCCCCAGATAAGAGAGTATTGTGGCAAAAATAAATAAACTTTAATAGGGCAAGTATAAATATGGGCCAAATGTGAGTTTTAAAAGAAATAAAGTGCTGATTAAAGCTGAGTTAGGATTTTAGAACAGGGAGCATATATCTCATTCTCCATCCATGAGGTGGAGAAGAGGAATTGATGGCAACACGTGAAATGACCCATCGCAAAATACTTACAGAAGGCAGCTACAGTTATGGCAAAGGCAGAGGGAGAAAGCTGCAGTGACCGAGCATCTTTGAACTTAGTAACAGAACAATGCGAAAGATACAAGATGGAGTAATGACCTGGCTCTGAGACTCTCTGGGATTTTTGAACTGCTGACGCCTCTCCATGTCCTTGTGCCAATACCAGGAGAAAAGTTAACCAAGAACAGAGCAGAGGGAGAGAAGAAAAGGGAAGATAAACATTCAAGATGTCGTGTTTTATGAGGTGCCTGGGTGGCTCCATTGGTTGGGGCATCTGACTCTCGGTTTCAGCTCAGGTCATGATCTTCTGGGTTGTGGGACAGACCCTGAATTGGGCTCTGTGTTCAGCAGGGAGGCTGCCTGAGATTCTCTCCCTTTGCCCCTCCCCCCACTTGTATGCTTTCTCTCTAAAATGAATAAATAAATAAATCTTGAAAAATTTAATAAGTTGTGTTTTTTAAAAAATTGAGATCTACTTTTCCAAATTTTGGATATTTTAATATTCCTTTAGTTAAAATTATTGTCTAATGAGAAAGCAACTTGTAAGAATAAAAAAATATGCTATAGTATGAGATTCAACTGATGCATGCAAAAGTCAATAACTAGCCAAGTGTTTTTGGAGAGCCATAATGTCACTTCTGCCACCAAATATTTCCTTTTCTGCTTTAAAATCTCCTCCATTACATCCAACAGTGCCTCCAGGCATTCCTTAGGACTTCCTTTAAGTTTTATTTTTATTCAGTTCCTTTCTTTTGCTTCTCCAATCACTGGCATAGACAATTCCTTCTCCTAGGGCCTTCTCATCCCAAGCCTTTGCTCCCCTCACCATCCTTTCCTATAACATTCCTTTCTCTATTCATTCCTGATGTTATAGGAACTGCCATTCTATTGACCTTATTAATTGTGAGTGAAGAGATCAGCACCATGCAGACAGTTGTCAAACAGAGCAACACCTAAGGTGCTAAGGACATTTGGCCCTGTGCTTACAACACCGAAGCAGTAATAGGGTTGTTAGTGTTAGCTTTATAAGCAAAGACACTGAGTGCTTTATACTGCTTCTATCTACAGCTACAGAACGGCGATGCATAATTCAACTTTTTTTTTTTACATGAGTGTATCTGGCTTCTATGTCCACTTATAGATGTAGCTTATTATTATATACGTTTAGAAGTGTTTGATGTATTAGTTGAAATTTTATTTCCACATACCTCTGTGGGAGTCTGTTGAGCCTTCTTTTCAGATTTTGGCAAATCTTTGCTTCCTCTTCTTTTTAAGGATAGCTGAAACAAAGCAAAAACATATTTACCTTGGTAAACTATCATTTTAAGTCAACTTTATGACTTCAAACGTGTCTAATGTCATATAACAAAACCAAACCAAATAAACTGTTAATTCAATAATCATACAGAAGAAAAAAAATCCAAACTGGATAGATTTTAATGTATTTTTACTTTGGACTGGAATACACTTCTCAGTAGAAGAGTAACTGACAATCGTCTAAATAATTTGAGGACCACAGGAAACCCATTGTGAAACCACAGAAAACATCTTGGATAAAATTTAGATTGATGACCCAATATATCACGTATTCCAAACAAACACAAACCCTAGTTGAAGGCAGGTTTTCATGTGTGTAAAGACAAACTTTCAGTGGATTTATGTAGAATTTGAAGAATTTTGCTCTTTCTTCACCACACATCTATGCAAACAAATACAATACCCATATGCACATATATACACGTAATACAGTAGGGAATCGTTACAGTGATTCTCTCCAGATAACTGGAGAGAACAGGCTCTATCTAAGGAGCAGGTGGAGTGGGAATCGGCTGCAGCTGATTGGTGTGATACAGAAATGTGGGCTTTTTCTAGAGAAGCTAGAAATCTGGATTCTTATGTATTGGTTGGCCCTAATTGAAATTCAGACAAATAACACTTTGCAAGCAAAAAACAATAACAACAACAAAAACTCCAACAACAACAGCAACAACAAAAACACAAGAAAAACCCAAACAACATATCTAGCAGATCCTTTCACGGACCAATAATTCATGATCTCTGGTACTCTGTTCCATTTCTCAGCACCAATATAATAAGAAGTGTCCCTCTGTACGAGCACTAATCTATATGTATGAATACCTACCACATGCCTCATATTGAACTGGATATCCAAAGATCAATTAAGTAGCGCACCCCCATCAGGAAGCTCACAATATACCATGGGAGACAGAGAAGCAAACAATTGTACATGTTGGTAAAGGCCATGCTTTAGGTTGTGTGAAGCAGGGCTTTGTCTCAGTGTGGTAGCACCATCATCGGAATGGTACTTGACACATGGCAGCTACTGGAAAAAAATTTTTTGCTGAACTAACGAAACAGTCATGATGAATATATTCACAAAATATGAGGTTCTGAGGTCAAAGAGGAGGATGGGGGTACAGACTGAATGGAAAAGCAGGAACATCTTCCCCAAAGAGGTGGCTTCATGAATCTACAAAGAACTCCAAATTGCATTTCCCCCCATGTTAATTTCTAACACATATCCAGTGTTAAATGCAGGCATATGTTCAGGTCCAGAAGGCAGGGGGAATACATTGCTGCAACTGCTTTCATTCAGTATGAAATTCAGACTACAGAGCCAAGTGAATGGCCTGTGGGCTTATTTATTTCTACTTCTTTACAGAAAAATGGTCTCTATGTTGCTTGCATAATCTTAGAAATAAAGGCTGTGAGGACTGATTTGCCATGATCAAAAGTGATTTGCGAACTGATCAACAAAAGCAGTCCCGAGAAAACCCAAAAATAGAGCAAGCTGAACTAAGGAATCCCGGAACAGTCTGTGTAGGAGCTATTTACATAGAAACACGCAAATTCACGTTATTAAATATTTTTGAATACTTTTGTTTTCAGTGTATTTTATTATAGGTTCACTTACTGCTAACTAATGTATTTTACATGGTACTTATGATACAATAATAATAAAACCAGCAGGGTCACTGCTTATTATGAGTTTCCTAATTTACTAGGCAAAGGGTCTATTCAGTCTGCAATTTAAAGCAGTGCAATAAAAGCAATACTAATGCAAAAACAATAGTAACTGCCAATGATTGAACACTAATTCATCTCAAACACTTTACATACATTATCTCAATTAATTCTTAAAACACCCCATTTAAAAAAATATTTTATTTATTCATTTGAGAGAGAGAGAGAGCACACAAGCAGAGGGGATAGGCAGAGGGACAGGGAGAAGCAGACTGCCTCCTAAGCCAGAATCCCAACAGTGGACTTGATCCCAGGACCTGGAGATCATGACCTGAGTCTATGGCAGACAATCATCTGAGTCACACCCAGGGGCCCTTAAAAAAAACCCCTTTGATTTAACAAGCTCTTCAAGTAATTCTGATGCATGATAAAGTTTGGGAACGGCTGGTCTAAAATTATAGTCCAATAAGTAGCAGGATCAGGTTTTGACCCAAGTCTTTTTTATCTTTATTATACTAGGTCATAAAGGAGAAAGGCTTAAGCGGGTCTGGGGCTAGAGATGGTGTGGGTAGCTAAGAACTCTTCCAAAAAGAAGTAACATTTTATCTTGAATCTGGTAGACAAAGAGTCAGCCAGTCGAAGACAAAAAAAGAGGGGAAAGGGAAAAACAAAGCATTCCATGTAGAAAAACCATTTCTAGGACACATTTCAGTATGTCTATAACAAAATGTGAGGAGAGCAAATGATGCTGATGGCATGACTCAGATCTTGAAGGATACTGAATAAGGTTGTTGGAAGCAAAAAGTATCCATAATCAGACTGTCATAGAAGAAAAACAGACACAAAAGTAGAAGTCCAAGTGGCCACGAGGCAAAGGGACATCATGCAAGGGAAATGAAGAAAAGTATGCTCTGTGATTCTGAGAGCTTTTTGGAGCGGGTCTTTATTTTTCATTCATTCCATAGATACTTGTTGAGTTCTGGCATATATATGATACTACATGGTTATACAAATGTGACTGAGGAATATTTTACTCTCCTCCCCACAACAGAGCTGTTTATGATGGTTAGCTAAAACAGTAGACAGAATTAATGAAAGGCAATGGATGAAGAACAAAAGATTTGGAGGACAAAGAGGAAACTGTGATTCCAGGTCTGGAGAGATCAGAGGAAATCATCTGAGAGGGTTGATCTCTGAAGGATGTACAAAATTTCAACAAAAATAAAACCAAATAAAAGAAGCAGCAAAGACTCAGGGGAACAGGTGTGTAGACTCACTGACTTCAGACAAGAAGTAATGGGGGTAGAAACACACGGGGCTGAGGCAGAAGAAGACACTTTTAAAGCACTGAGATCAGCTTGTGGAGCTGAGAAATTTAGACTTTATCCTGTGGGCAATGTTAAAATGAGCCCTCTAAATTAATATCAGAGAAAGGCTGAAACCAGGCCATCCTTTCCTAAGAGGCGTTTTCTATTTTACTTTTATTTGAGTATCACTCAAGTGAGGTGTCAAACCCAAAACTCTGAAAAAAAGATTTCTTCTTGAAGAAAGGTAAACTGCCTGTAAGGCACTTCTAACACAAGTACCTTCAAGTATCACATTTAAATGTTCAGTAAATATTTAATCGTCTTTTCATATTCCCATAAGCTTTTATTAACTTTCTGACTCCAATAAAACAAAGATAGGACTCATTTGGGTAAAGAAAATTGGAGAACTAATATTAAGTCCAGTCTCTCTCTCTCTCTCTCTCTCTCTCTCTCTCTCTCTCTCAAGATTTTATTTATTTATTTATTTGAGAGAGGGAAAGGACACAGAGGGAGAGAGAGAGGGAGAGGCAGATTCCCCATTGAGCGGAGAGCCCAATGTGGGCCTTGATCCCAGGACACAGGATCAGAACCCGAGCCAAAGGCAAATCTCTAATGGACTGAGACACACAGGTGCCCCATAATTCTGGCCTCTTTCTTGTGAGTGTAAATTTCCAGCACCAACCCCCTGACCCCATCACCCTGCCTCACAGGCAAGCACAAAATCCAGGAATCTCTTCAGGGAAGTGGTTTGGGACGCTAGAACTAAATCTCACATTTTCATCTTTGCTCTCCAAGTAGGCTCTTCAGATAGTTCTCCAGATAAATGTGTTGAAAGCATGTCTTGTCCACATCTTAATCCTTTTCCTTCCCAGCCTTTTCGTCCCAAAGAGGCTGCTAATCTTTTTCATCCATATGAAGGCCAGAAACTAAATAGTTTTTCCAAAAACACATGCTTGCACAGCAATTATAGAAAACGGATTGTTCATGTTCTAAAAGTGTATAGAGACTGTCTTTTTCCATTTCCTCAATTGAAATTTGGTCTACTTCTTAATATGTAGCATCTTTATGTTTTTGGCAGTTAAACAACAGAGGAAAATATGTCTAAAATGGCATTGAAAGACATGTATACAAGTCTATGTTTTCACTAAAATTAAAGAGACCCATTTGTACAGTGATAAAATCAAGAAAGAAACTAGAGCTGTTTTAAGATCTAGGATTGACTGAGCACTAAGTGTTTGTCATGTAGATTTCTAATCGCTTAACATGTAACTACTCATTTGATCTTACAACAGACTTAGGAGGTTGACACCAGTTATCTAAAGCCCTCAAAGGATAAATCACTCAGCTAGTAAGTGTTAGAATCAGGGTGTAAGTTATCCAGCTTCAGAGTTCTTGTTCTGAATAATTACATTACAATGTTACACCAATGGAAGGAAAGTACAGGGCTGGCTTATTCCTGAGCACGTTCTTCTCTATACTCTTACACCACTGCTGCATGGGCCTGGGGCCCTAGCCCATGTACATTACACACAAGCAACATGTTTTTTCTATTTTCCACATAGGGATCACCAGCAGTAACATACACATCCATAGTCATCCTCTAAATTTAAGGGAATATTGGGAAAGAGGCATGGAGATTTCCAATAGAAGGCTGGAGGACAACTGAGAGGCAGGAACTCTGCCTCTTCTGTGTTCTGAATGTTTATGTTCCACCCCAACCCCCCAATTTTTATGTTGAAATCCTAATTCAACCTGATGATAGTATTTGGAGGTGGGGCCTTTGGGAGGTGCTTAGGTCATAAGGGTGGAACTCTCATGGATGGAATTAGTGTCTTTACCCAAAGAGACCCAGAGCACTCTCCAGCCCTTCCTGTCTAGTGAGTATACAAGTCTGCGCCCAAAAGAGGGCCCTCATCTGGCAATGATGGCACAAGTTTGATGCCAGACCTCCAGGCTCCAGAACAGTGAGAGATAAATTTCTGTTGTTTATAAGCTACCCAGTATGTGTTTTGTTATAGCAGCTCAAATGGACTAAGACAGGCTCAACCCATTTTGAAGGGAAATAGGGGAGGCTCCAGAAGTCTTCCTCTTTCCCTCCTCTTATATCCTTGACACCTACCAGAGAGTGTGGCAGAGAAGGAGCTGGAAAGAGCACCCAGGATCTCACTCACGACTATATTCTCCATTCTCTCCCTTAAAAAGGGGGAAACAGGATCCCAAGCTTTATAGAAAGACATGATCTTGGGGGCCAAAGGGAATGTGGGTGAAGGAGGCAGGCTAGGATAATCAGGTCATTCCATTTGTGCAAAATTGTCCGGCAGTTTGTCCTCTCACTTAGAATCAGAGCCATACTTTACGAAGGCCTGGAGACCTGGATCACACTCTGTATTTATCCTGGTAATGTTTTCCAAAGATTTCACCAGGCTTTAGCCCAGCCTAATTAAAATAGATTCTGGGGTTAGGCCCAAGCATTTTTTTCAGTTGTCAGGGTAAACACAATATGTTCCCAAAATCCCTGCTTTTCTGCCTGTGGTCAGTCTGCCACTCCCCTCCCTCCCACCCACAAGCTCTTATGCCTCATCTGCCACCATACCCACCCCTGCTTTCCTTGTGCTCGTCACAGACATCCTCGCGGTTTCTCAAACATGCATACATGCTCCAAATAGGGGTCTTTCCTCTGCCCACAACACTGTTCCTGCCTACGTTCTTATACCTACCCCTGCAAATTCTTGAGAGTCCCTAACCAAGGACCTTTCCCAACCATTTCGTGTAAGATAACAGATAACACCATATAAAATACCTCCTCTACTGTCTTGTCCTGTGTACTTCTTGTCTTCTAACCTTGCTTTATTTTTCTCCATAGCTCCTTTCACCTTTGCTTGTGTATTTGATTCATGTCGACTCCTGATTCTGGAACGTAAGCTCTACCCACACAGGAACTTTGTATTCTTTGTTAGAAGTCCATCTGATTCAAGGTCGTTGCTCAGACAATATCAACTGATTGAAGAAATGACCACTTTGACCTGACTTCTCACATAGATTTGTTTTTTGAAGCATTCTAATCCAAGCAGTTGGTAGAAAGTCAAACAAATAATAAAAGTCCACTTAAAGCTCATAAAAATAAAAATGTCTCATTGTTTTCTATAGGAAAAGTCTGAAGAGCAAAAAATGTATGAGCTAAAAAGTATCTACAGTGCGACATATGATATACCTTCACTGTGCTCAAATCCTTTTCTTGATTTTTTAACCAATCCCATTTTCCCCTGTGTCAAAAATGAAGATTCTGGGTCTCAAAATCATTTGGTAAAGGATATCAGGTACCAATACTCTTTGACGGACTGTCAGTTTTTGTGCCTTCTACTCCTTGGCTCCTCTCACAGATTCTCCTCTGTCCCTGGCCCTCAAAGCCTCCAGAGCCTGGGCTTCTCTTCCTGCCTTCAGCCCAGGTCACAGGGACTCTTCTCCAGCTTGTTTTCTAAAGTGCTCTCTCTCTGTTCTCTGTCATGGAGGTACCAAGTCAGTAACCCTCCTTGACTTTCACTCTCTCTAGCCTTGGAGAAACACCAGTGTGATTACTCTGATGGGAATGAAGTAATTTTCCAGGTCATATCACCCACTAAAGGTCTACAAAAAAATAGTCCAGAAATTATGGGCATAAAGGCAACTAACTTTTGGGCTCCAACTGCTGTCTGTTATATGTTAGACTTAAGGCTTTTTTTAGTGATTAAGGGTTTCCACAGTGAGACTCTTTACAAAACTGGCTTATTTTCCCCCTCCCAACAGCCAGGCCATTTGCAATGTGCCCCATTAAGAGGCAGTCTATTTCTGTGCCTCTTCCAACAGGGCTGGCTCTTTGACTTGCTTTGGGCAATAAAATGCGGTGGGAGTAAATCATGGTAGTAGAGGTGGCGTGCTAGTTCCGGTGCACCCTCAAGGGATCTGGCACACTTGTGCTCACTCTCTCTTGGACACGTGCTGCCCCATAAGACAAATCTAGGATAGCCTGCCAGGTACAAAGAGTCACATGGCCTACTTACTCCCACTGTCCTAGACAATAGCGAGCAAACTTTGAGATGTAGAGACTTGATTATCAGCTGTCGCTGACCAAAAAATAAATGCAGGGACCCAATTAAGACCAAAATAATCCATATAGAGGACCATGGAATTAAGTAAATAGTTAATTATTATTTCAAGCCACTAAATTTGGCGGTGGATTGTTACACAGCAAAAGCTGATACATTTACCAAATATTTTTTATCATTGGAATTGAAAAAGTCCCAGTTGACATTCATGGGGAAAAAAAAAATCCCTTATATAAAATTCCAGAAAAGTAAAAGACTCACGTAAAAGGTCAAGAAAAAGAGTTGATGGGGGTTCTCAAACGTAGGAAAAAATAAAGTTCAATATACTTCCCTTGTTTTTATTTTTCTCCTGCCTTTGTCAATATTTTTATTCCATAAAGTATTTTTTAATAAAACTGAGGTTTAAGTAAATTATTATAAAGGCTCACCTTTCAGTTCCAGATTGCAGAGGCTTCTTTTAATAAAAGTAAGTGTTGCATTAGCACCAAAGGTTTGATATGAGTTAAAAGCTAATGAAGTTCATCCTAACAGTCAGGCTTATTACAGGGTCTGGCTCAGCACATTTTTGAAGTTAGCACATTTGAACTTAGCTTTTATTCTTTCTTTTCAGGAAGAAGTGATGTATACATATTTATAGTGTTTCTCTAGATCTAGGTTTCTTATTTATAGGTCAGTTCCACCTTCAGTTTATCAAATTTGGATTGTCCCTTTGTTTCTATAACTTTTCCCGGCAGAGGAAGAAAAATAACTTTAATTTTACAACACTTTCTACTTACGTCAATTTACAGAATTGAAACATAAAGAATTTAAAGGAAGTCATACCCAGAAAATCTTCAACTGTAATATAAAGATTAGATTTTTCAAATTTCTACTGATTGTTAGTTAAGAAGATCTGGCTTTGGGAAAGAACAGAATGGAGGGCAGAGGAAAAGAAAGTCACATTAATTCATCTATTGCCAGAAACAACCTTGGAAGATTCAATAAAGGAAATTGACCAACAGTTTAAATCTGGGATTTGCTCCCAGAAGATACTAATAAATGAAAAAGCCATGAACTTTTCATTCTTAGGACATACAGGGATGCCCCTCTGGATAGTAACACAGAGGCACATGTTACAGATGTGGAGAAGTAGGCCTGGCATCCAGAAGTGTACATCACGGAGGGGGAGCCCCACATTTGCAATAAGTCAACCTCCTTCTGCCAGAAGGTCATCTTCTTTTCCGTCCTACAAGCCCAGGTACCATTCCTATCTTCTGAGTTATGAGGCTTCCAAACTTTGTGAGGTTTGTTTGTTTTGTTTTGTTTTGTTTTGTTTTTACATCCAGTGAATGCCTAAATGAACACTTTTAAAAGCTGGAAAAGCCACTCTTCTTGCTGTTAAGCCTCAAACCATGGCCAAATTTTTCTTAGTTATTTTATTTTTAGATAAAATAATCCAATAAATTTTCCTTTTCTTGACTTCTCCATCCTCTCCTTTTGTATTGAGAAAGATAGCTACAACAGAGGTCAGCTTGACCATAGAGTTGTATAAATTCTTTATTACTAAGGAGTATTAATGAGTGAACTTTGTGGAACATGCTATCAAACAAGGCCACTGATGAAAGAGAAAACATTTGAATCTTTTTGCCTGTTTAAGAATCAGGATTGTCTCAAGGCCACATGGCTTTGAATGGCTCTAGGATTGCATAGTATCTTTTCTTTATGACAGTCAGTTTGGTACCAGTAATTACTCTGGAACTCTTCTGCTCTTTTCCTAGCATATTACTTGCTAATAGTGCATAAGTGTTTCTACACTGGAACTCACTTTCCATGATTAGTACAGTGAAATTCAGGTAAGCCAGAAACTTGAAGAGCAAAATATTGAACTTCACCCCAGAAAATTTAAGAGATCTTAAAGACCATGGGTTATCAAAAAGAGAAAAAAAGAAAAAGAAAGAAGAAGTGGAGGCTTCTCTCATTAATGGGGTGTGTTTGATACTCTAGAACCTGGGGAAGTGAAATTGTGAGGAAGCTGGAGTTGAAATTTTAATAGTCGGGTCTTATAAATTATTTGTGAAGAATATCCCTTTTAAAAGTTAAGACCCCATAAACAATGAATCTTGGAACACTGAAAAAAATAAAATAAACTATTAAATATAAAAAAAGAAGAAAAAGAAAAGTTAGGACCTAATAAGGATCACCTGACTGGTTTAATTGGTAGAGCCCTCAACCCTTAATCTCAGGGTCATGAGTTCAAGCCCGGCACTGGGCATGGAACCAATAAATGTTTGCTTTCCATTGTGTGCTTCATACTGGGTGATCAAAGCAACTCCTTGGGGCGCCTGGGTGGCTCAGTTGGTTAAGCGACTGCTTTCGGCTCAGGTCATGATCCTGGAGATCCGGGATCGAGCCCGCATCGGGCTCCCTGCTCGGCAGGAAGCCTGCTTCTCCCTCTCTCACTCCCTCTGCTTGTGTTCCCTCTCTGGCTGTGTTTCTCTCTGTCAAATAAATAAATAAAATCTTAAAAAAAAAAAAAAGCAACTCCTGGATCCTTAGGAAGAGTTAGTCTCTGTATTCTCTAAACTATTCTAGGACCCTCAAGGGGCTCAAGGTTACCAGCAAGAGAGTTTCTAATACAAGAAATTCCCATGTCATTGTAGAAACCTTCTTTTAGAGTAGGGTATAGGTTGTTAGTGAGTTTTCCAATTAATAGATAGATATTATAGAATTGTAATAGAATTATAGAATAGATAATTGATAATAGACAGATCTCAGAGTAAGACCATCCTGTTTTAAAAAAGCAAAGACAACATAATAAAAGCTTCTCTGTTATTCACATCATGTATTATACTAGATAGGAACCATGCAAATGCCTCAGAAAGTTTCATACAAGCAATAGATTTAGGACAGGAAGCTCTCTCAGTTGGGTCTCTTTCTTTAAATCTGAAGACCTGGTTAATGACTTTTGAAATAATTGTTAAAAAAATTATTTTATGCCTTAGACCATTTATCCATAATAAATATATCCTTACTAAACTATGACTGTCATCAGCAAATGCAGAGCTTTAAATTTCCTTCTAATTTGCTCTAGTTAATGAATTGAGTTCTAAGAGCCATTGCATTTAGCAACTATAATGAATTTAGAAAATTAAGGCCGGGCACTGATAGCAGTGCCTCATGGTCTTTTTCTACAATGAGCCAAAGGAGAAAAAATACACTTCAGCCAACATTTATAAGCTGAAATGATGATTTGTCCAGTCTTATTTATAGTGTGTTTCAGCTTCTACCTTATTAATATAAAAGTTTTTGTATCAAGTTCAGAATCTTGGAAGAAATATGCTTAAAGTACAACTGAAGTGGCAGGATGCTAAGGGGTGAGTACTTAGGTACTTTAAAATGATGCTTTATACAATTATACATACATTTAAGATATTTTGTGATAAAATTTTAAAGGTCAAAGTATTCAATAATTTCTGAAACGTACTGAAAAGGAGTAGTTGTTAGTTTCTGGAATAACTCCTAGACTAAGTTAAAAAGTTATAGCCCATAGTTGCGCTTTAAAATTTTTGGAATTAGTTACCAATTTTTAAAATATGGACTATTTACATTCTAAAAATCAAGATTTTTGGTTTCACTTGAAAAATGGGAAGATCTAGTAATATTAGGTCCTGACTATGGCATGACACCTTTGGGTCGGAACTAAATAGTGAGACATGCAATATCAAGTTTTGCCGCATCGGCTTTAACACAAATAGCTTCCCTCATTTATATGACCTGCTTGGGCCCTAGTGACAGTGCAGTGTTCAAACTCCGCCCTGGACTGCTAAGGTCACACATACGTGGAAGGTATGCAAGAAAACCAACCTTACGTTCAGCACCCTACAGGAATCCTTTATATATTACCTAATCTCTGCCTGTGCTTTTCCAGAAGCTTGTTCCCACACAAGCCAATCCCTTTACAAATGGTTCTAATGGACTGTCCGTATTTCAATCCCAAACCTAAAGTTAAAAATGACTCAAAGTGGGGCACCTGTATGGCTTAGTCAGTTGGGTATCCAACTCTTGATCTCAAGTAGGGTCTTGACTTCAGGGTTGTGAGTTCAAGTCCTATGTTGGGCCTCATGCTGGGTATGGAGACTACTTAAAAAAAAAAAAACTTAGTGATTCAAATAATAAATCTACCTTATCTTCTATATTAAATCCCTCCAAATACTAGAAGAGAGTGATCACATGTCAAATATTTTCTTCTTCAGCCCATATATATACATAGGCAATTTATTCTTTGGATACACACACACACACACACACACACACACACACTCCCCAGTTTCTTAAGCATTTATCATATGACATGGTCTCATATCTAGCTTTTGGTCAACGAAACTCCCTAAGCCTCTTTTTGTGTAAATACCTATGAATATATTTCTAGTCTTCTGTATTTGTTTACATTAAAAATCACGTCATAGGACATCACATTTACTCATATTAAATTTAATCTTATTAATGTGGGTTTTTAAGCACTCTCTTATGTTGACATCATTTTGATTTTTTTGATTTTTTGTTCTGTCCTTACCTGTATCTTTGATTGTTACCAAGGTTTCTGCTTAGATTTTGTTTCTTTTGCTTAGATATTCTTTAGAGTATAATAGGTTTTTATATAGACATAATTGAAATTACTTGAAAGCAAGGAAGACCGAGTTAACTTCTTGTAATGAATTTATGAAAAGACTTATGAATAAAGCATATTCATCTATAAATCACAATCTTTATAATCTCTATCATACACCAAGTAAGTAAAAATCATGAATAATGTATGATTATAGAATATTTTCTCTGTAAATCTTAAGTGGCTTGGGAAAAAAAATCTGTTTCCATTGTAAAATTCAGTAATAATCAACTATTTCTGGGAAACTGAATCTTTTCCATTTTTAAGGCTAGAAAAAGAAGGGAAAGAAGTAATTGGTTTAATAAAAAACTTATATAGGATATTTAAAAAGGCAAAGAACTGAACCCAAGTTTTTAAAATAAAATAACACATCCATGAAGTGTGTTTTGTTTGTATACGTATGTTCTCATTCACAGAGCAAATGAGTATGAGTCTGTGCACATGTCTGTGTGTGTATGTGAATATACGTATATATGTATTGGAGCATGCATGTGTATATATGTATGTGTGTTCGGTCTTGGAAGGAATTTCAGCATATCTTAAACACTGCTTAGTGAATTCTAAAATACAAGGACAAACAGAGTCTCTGCAACCTCTATCTATACATCAAGCAGATAATCTGAAATCTATTGTAGATATCACTAGAGAACACATGCTTATTGAAATCTTACAATCTGATTTTCCTTCATATTAATGATTTTACTTCCTTTGGAAATGTATTGTTTTTGACCAAATTTGTCAATTCATTTCAAAGCAATTTTGGAATAAATGGAAAATCACTAAATTTCTGAAATTTTAATTTGAACAAAAAGAAGTACCATATTCTAGGCTAAGTACATTGACTTAATCCCTTGATATAATGCTCAAGAGTATACACTTGTGCACATGCATCTTTTTTAGAAATGAAAGCAACTTAACAGCTATGTGTGTAGTAGTGCCTTTATAACTAATAAATCAGTACCCAGTGGGAACTCATGCATGAATATAAGAGCATGAGATATAAATGGAATAAAAATAAAATATTCCATATATTAAGGAAGTTATGGAGATTAATCAAAGATGAATCATATTCATTTCCTAAGGTATATTTTAAAGAAAATTTGTCTTCTACATTGTTAGTCAAATAGAAAGAATTTGGGGCTAATGAAAAATGAAGCTATCACTTTCTCCCTATTAAAATATACCTGAAGACAAAGATAAAAATATCAATGCAGTAACACTGGAAACTAAAGTTAACAGTCAAATATTTTTCCAGAATCTGAGAAAAATTTCCCTTAATAGCAGTATCAATGGAATTCAATGAAAAAACATACCTTATATGTAATTTATTACTGTCTGAAACAGAAGAAATGGAAATGCAGA